>JAKXYG010000868.1:0-31259 GCA_025895645.1 Cardicola forsteri | reverse complement strand
GTTAAGACCTGAATTTCTAATCCAGAAGTATTGGGTAATAATATTTTTAACATTAATAAATGGGCTTTCAAAAGCTTTTTTTTAGTAAATTATTTAAAATGTAAGCACATAATTTTTAAAAAGCTTTTAATAGATGTTTTTATAATTTCTCTTAATGATGCTCTTTTAATAAATATTATAAAGTTAATAAAAGATGCAGGAGTTTTATTTAATTTATTATTTAAGTTTATAGATTATTACATTAAAGTTACTCACATTTGCTACAGTTCAATTACATTTTTTAACAAAAAATCACATAGTATGTTTTTAAGTGCGTTTGTTTAATATATATGCTTTACATAAAGCCCCACCTAGAATATTGTGCTCAGATGACTGCATCCGTCCTTACATCCAATATTAAAAATTTACAAAAAATTTAAAAAATTGTTTCTAGCTTTTCTAGATAGTTTAAGAATATGTTTTGTTAACAAAAATTGCATTTACTTAAATTGTTTCTATTAATAGATAGAAGGCTTTGGAGTGACCTTATCTTAGTGCATCAATTATTTTTTTGGAAATCCTTAATTCCTTCTTTAACTTATTTCAAAACTGTTTGCTGTAAACTGTTTTCTATTACAATTAACATTTTATTTATTATTAAATTTATTATTATTATTCTAATTATTGCATAACATTAGTTGTTGTTATTAATGTACATTATATTATCTTTGCATTCATGTTTATTTTATGTATATTGATGTAAATTTAAAATTGTTGCATTTATACTAATAATGTATTGTAGAACCAAACGTTAACAATTATCATTTTATAATAAAAAATATTTATATTTGTAAATTTTATTTAACGGATATTTGCAGAACGCTTATTGAATAACAATAAAAAAATTATTTACAAGTAAAACAAAGATTAATTGGTAATAAGGGCGTTTGCGTAAAAACTGTCCAATTTGATCAAACAAGTCAATTGCAAGATACGGAATTTTACAAAAGTTAGCAAACTGTTTACGTTGTTATTAAAAATAACAAATTTTGTAAATTGGCTTAAAAAAAATTTACCAAATTTTTACTTTGTTATTAAAAACAACAACTTGTGTATTGATAAAAATAAATCAAGGTAGCAAAGTGCTAAATTTGTATGTTTGCAAAACAAATAATTTACAAACCTCCAAAGTCGTTACTAAAAATTAATGATTTGATTAAATGTACCGAAAAAATTGAATAAATTTACAAATGTCAGGAAAAACACTATTTCTACCTGTGTTGTTAATTAAAAAACATAAAAATTAGTTTAAAAATGTAAAAAAAGACCAAATAGCGCTTGTGAAATTAACAAATTGATGCAAATGTTAAATAAAGCAAAATAAAAAAAAACAAATTAAAAATAAATTTATATAAGTCTATATAAAAAGTGCTAATAGGGTTTTTAGTAAGTTAACTTTAGTTGCAGGCTACGTAGCTTTGTTTTACTAAACGTGAGATGGAGGCGGTTTAGATATAACAAACGGCGTTCCTTGTCGTTAAAGATTGCGTTTGTTGTTGACCTAGTCGTAGTTTTTTTTAATACCTTACGTTTGTATTGATTACGTTTAGTAATAAATAAAAACGCAAAGACTGGACCAAAAAACGTTAATACCAAATTACAAAATTGGATAGTGGAAAAAACTGAAATGGATACCAAAATAAAACAAAGTAACAAGAAAAAACAAAAGTCATCAATAATGTGGGAACAGTTGTTTTTATAGCCGTTTCTACTGGTATGTACAATTAATACAATTAAACAAAATTGTCAATATTCAAAGCATATTAATTGCCAAAAATTAAATGTTAATTTTTGATAAAATAAATAAATTATTATTATTATTTGGGACTTTTAATTATTTTTGTTGAATTTCAACGCTACATATGTCCTCCGTAGAAGATTAGAGTAATTGAATTGTAGAACAACATAAAGTCAATTTGGAAAGGTAAATCTTTAAAACAAACTTTGTTTTAAACGCGTTGGGTAACCGTTGAAAACAATAATGCAACAAATTAAATAATTTTTTAATAAACGTAGGATTCCAAATAACTGGGTTAATTTTGTAGATTTGGTTTTGCGGGCAACAAACGGGGGTAATCCAATATCGAAAGATGCGACGGGCGTTGACGCAACTTGCGGGATGTTGTAAAATTGCGTAGACGTACGACGGCAATATACCTGCAATGCTTAAAAAACTATAATTACTGGCGGGGTATGTGTTGTAACAAAAAAATAAAATTTTAAATCCTTAATACCTAATCGCAAAAACGTACGGTTGGTTTTATTATCCTACCAAAACGAGGTAAATGTTGCTTATTTTTTTGAGAATGGAGTTTCAAAAAAGATTGTCTGCGAAAAAAACCTGTTAAAAAAGACGGTTCTATTAGTGGTTGGGACGGAAACGGTATGTCACCGTAATTGTCCCAGAAATTGTCAGTAGGTGTAGCATTAAAAACTAAATGTTTTTTCTAAGTAAGTTATGTTTAACTTATCTATGCTGATAATTTTCTTTTCAACTATTTTTGTTAATGCAAAGGTTTTTTTTTTATTTTTAGTCAAAACGCAAAATAGGTTTTTTGTAAAGCTGTTAGAATGGCGTGCGTACAGCGTCGATATGCACAAATACATGATTGCAGCTTGTAAAGTTATGTGGGACATACGACGTTTGTGTTTGTAGACGGGATGGCGTTGGTTGCAAAGTACGCATGTGTGCTAAATTTCATTTGTGCATTTTCACTTGCCACGGGAATGTTTAAAAATAATTTTTTAAAAGAATTTACAAAGGAGTTGCAATGTAGTACCATACACCATCTCAGCGGCAAAACACTTAATGTCTGCTTTTAATGTACTGCAAATTTTAAACATTAGAAACGGTAAGGCCTCAAACCAAGATAAAGTATTGTCAGTTTTTAACGCGGTTTTGATTTGTTAGTGTAGTCGCTTAACAAAACCATTTGCCCCTAAATAATACGCTGTAGTTTTAATCCTAGTAGTATTTATTAAAAGTAGGAACTAAGTGGATGCGCGTGATTTAAACTGCGTTCCTCGGTTTGTAGTTATTGTGGTGGGGCAACTATAGTAATCTATTTAATGATACATGTTTAGGTCTACAGTCGTTAAAAGACACGTCATCTTTTTTTGCCATACCGTTAAAACTTATTGTCAATGTTGTAATTACGTTAATTAAAACACGCGACAAAGCGTTAGCTAATACATTAGTTTCTCTTTAAAAAAAACAAAGATTAGTAGTAAATTGTAAAATCTAGTGTAGGTGTCTAATTTTTCTTGGCAAATAACGCTCCGTTTTTGTACAAATAGTAAAAATCAACGGTTTGTGATTAGTGTATATCCTAAAATCACGACCCTCTACAATGTGGCGAAAATGTTTAATAGCGGCGTACGTCGGTAAAAGTTTACGGCCGAATATGCTGTATTTAGATTATGTTGATAATAAACGCCTAGAAAAAAAACCTAAATGTTTTCATACCCCATTTACCAGATATTAAAAAACGGCTCCTATATTGACATCGGTAATTAAAGCCAGTTTACGTAAACTGTCTGGATATACCAGCATTGTTGATTTAGCCAGTAGCATTTTGCTATTGACAAACGACTACTTTGCTTTATTGGTGAGTTTTATTTTGTGTCGGTTTTTTTGTAATTAAACAAAAAGTGTGTAAACATGTTTAGCACACTTGGAAATAAATCTACAGTAAAAATTTGGCAGATTTAGAGGAAAACACCTGAGTCGATAGTATGTAGTATACAAAGGTAAAATATGTTAAAACTAAAAATAATTAAAAAAAAATTTTTGCGGAACCTCACAAACTACTTGGAAAGACTTAACTGTTACAACATACAATCAAGTCACTAAGGAGGCAACCACCGCAACGTATACTAATACACTATTAAGCACGGGTTAAAAAATGTTGGCTAAAAATATTGTTAAATTATCAAAGTTAGCATGAACGTCGCTATTGGTACTAATGTAAAAAAAACATAAATATTTGTGTTTGTGCATTAATTGCCGTTTATTAAATAAGACTACGGTAAATAATTAATATCCACTTCCAAAAATTGATAGCATACTAGATGCAATAACAGGATCTAAATACTTTAGCACCCTGGATTTAGTTTCCGGATATTGGCAAGTGAAAGTCCACAAATCGGATCGTTATAAAACGGCATTTACGCTACCGTTTAGATTATTTAAGTTTTAAACAATACCGTTTAGTATATTTGGACGACATTATTGTTTATAGTAAAAATATAATAGACCATCTAAACTTATTAAAAGAAATTTTTTTTTTATTAAGCCACAAGTACAATACCTAGGTCACATGATTTTACCCAAAAAAATTAATAACGACCCAAAAAAAACAAAACAAATTATAGTTTGGCGCACACGTAAAGATGTAGAAAAAGTTAAAACCTTTTTGAAATTAAAATCGTACTATTGTTAAAAATTTTGCAGCTTTGGCTATTTTATTGCATAATTTGACAAAAAAAACGAATTTAAATAAAGCTCAGAATGCGAACACACATTCCAAACATTAAAAAATTATTTGGGCGCGGAACCAACTTTAAAAATGCCGGATATTTCAGTCAGCGCCACAACATTTATTTTGGACACAAATACATACAACAAAAATAACGGAACCGTACTTTTTCAAGCAGATACAAATAGCCGCAATCAAGTAATATTTTATGCCAGTTGCTGTTTGACAGCAGCAGAGAAAAATTATTATACAATACAAAAAGAAAAGTTAGCTATTGTCAGTACTTATTTATTATAAGCATTAGTAAGCTAAAAGCCTCGATAATATTGTCCTTATAATAAAAAAACTTTTTAAAAAAATTGATAACATTTAGTTTAATAATAATTTTTTATTTACACAATTGCTTTTTTTTCTTACTTTTACTCTGGAAATAAAGCAATTTTTTATTAATTACTGTTGCTACTGTAATTTAAAAAATTTACACTTTAATGTTTATTAAAACTGTGTCGCGTGTGTGACGCAATAAAATATAAACGTTTTTAATCTATTCTCAGCGTCAACGCAATATTAACGTCTACATATGGCTTATATTTTGTTGTTACCTAGTTGCTAAAGTAAATACGTACGTTCCCATTGTATTTTTGTGTAAAAACTATTTAGACAACAACGACGTCATTTATTTAAATAAACAAATTTTTTTTAAACCAAATACTTTAAAAAATTTTTTTTAATATTTTTTTAATTTATTTACCGTTATTGCCTTTTTATTAAAAACAATTTACAATTAACACTATACTATATTTTTCAAAATGTAGACGTTTTATTGCTACAATATAGCAAAATAATACAATAATATATTTATACATTTAATGTTACTTACATAACAGTACGTTTATTTAAAATATTTTTATTGTTATTGTTTAAATTCAACACATACTAATTTAATGTACAAGAGTAAAATAAACATTTTCATATTACTTATACATATATTAATTGTAGTTGTAAGTTAAATATACTTACAATGCTATCAACGTATTGATTGACTGAAGGAATGTAAAGTACAAACGAAACTTACCACTGACTTTATTGAATTGCATTTCAATTCTGTGCATTAGTTATAATTGTAACATAAAACAATGTCACTTGTAAAATACAATTTTTTGTCTTATTTATTAATAAGCATAGATAAACCATTAACCTCAATAATTTTGTTACTGTATATGTATATAAAATTTTGTATTCTACAACTTTAATACAGAAAACATTTATTTTTTTAAATACATTGTTTGCTTAGTATTTTATATTATGTAATACGTTTACGTTGTTATCAATGGCTATGTTGTGTTAAATTTTTTAAAAACATACACAATACATAACATTTATTAATAAAAATACATTAATTTATCGTTTATTAATTCATTTTTTGTTTATTTTACTGTTGGAAAAATATTTAAAACGCTTTTAGCTATTTTTTTATTGTTAGTAATTATAATTACACATGTTTTCTTATAATTGCTTACACAATTTTAATAAATTAGGTTACACATTTAGCAATTTTTTTTATCCCCAACATACGAGTAAAACGTTTTGATTACACACTCACAAAATTTTACCTAATTTTTATTGGTTTTTTACGCAATTTTTTCCTTGGTTGGTTTTATTATCTACCATTATCCAATTTTTAATGTTTAACAAACAGCAGAATTTTACAAACGGTTAATCTACTTTTTGTGTTAATAAATAACATCAATTGGTGTTTATTGTAACATATACATTTATAATAATGCTAGTAAATTTAATTTTTTATATATATTTATTTTATAGTAATTAAAGGTTTTTCTATAATACATTTACCATTTAGTTATAAAACATTAATAACATAATTGCAACGTAAACACTTAAATCATAAAAAACGGTAGAAAATTTTGCAATTAGTGTTGTCATTATTTCATACATATTTTAACGCCACTAAATAAATGCTGGTTTTAATTATTTGTTTAAAATTATTATAACCTGTGTGGGCAAACAACTAAAAATTAAATATTTTAATTTAAAAAGTATTGGATTAAATCATTGTACAACGTCCGCGTATTTGTTAAACTCATTTGCACCGACTAAAACGTTAGGACTTATTATGAACATTTTAGCTAAATGCACCTATCTTTCTAAATCAAAAATTAAGTTTTAAAAAAATTGACTCCACACAGTACACAATTGTTAGAAATATAATATTAGAACAGCCTGGAATTTGGTTTTTACAAATGTTAGGTATAATTTTTGTTTGTAAAAAATGACCATTTTTTAAAACAGTAATATTATTAAAGCATTTTTTTGTTTACTTAATTAATATAAACACTTGGCATTACATGTTTGAATATTTGTAACGCATTTGCAGTGTGAATAGTTATTATCTAAAAAAACAATAACAATTTTTGCAATTATCGCAGCAATAACTTTATGCAAATCTTGTATATTTAAACAATTTTTTACTTTTACAACTAGAAAAATGCTAAATAACGACTAATAAACACATTTTTAGAGAAATAAACATATTGCTAATAAAAACTTAATAGCCAATATTTTGAATTTTCAAATTGTATAAAAACCAACACATACAATAATTTTATGTTTATTCAAAAACCATTATAATTATAATTTTTTTACGTACACATAAATAACCCAGAAACAAATTTGTTTAAAAAAGTATATTAAATATAAGCATTACGCATAACATTAAAAAAATTCGTGGATTACTTTTGTGTTTATTAACTGCCAAAAAACGTTTTGAACTTTAAATAAAGCCAATGTAAAACTGTACATATTTTAAATATTATTATTATTATTATTATTAAACTTTAGTATTTTATTAAAAATACATTTTTACTATCAATATAAAAAAGTAGTAGTACAAATAATAGAATTAAAATGAAATAGAATGTCATATGTTAATAAATATAAATATAGTCTATATAGTATGCATGCAATTTTTTAAAAAATATTTAAAATTGTTATACATAGAATGAGTCATTATTGGGCACACTTGTTACATTATACTGTAAAATGTTTAAATTAGTTCAAATAAATGCATGGGTAGATCAATTCCTACTTTGATAGGTTTCTTAGTAGTTTAATTTTGTTTGATTCTAGATTAGTTAATACTCTAGATAAGTAGAGCAAACATAAATTTTTGCATTTATTAGTTTTTGGCTTTTATGTGCAGGTAAGTTTTTTTGCTTTTCTAGAAGTTTTAGAATTGTTAAAAACGGCATCTAGCGGGTAATTGTTATTTTTTTCAATTCTTAATGCTAATTGTATACAAAATGTTTATCAACAATATTATTAATAAGATAAAATATTTGATTCCTGCAATCTTTAATAAAAAAATATTCAATTCCGGTGTTATGGAAACATAGCGCAGTCATTCGAGAGCCCGCGTATATATATATATATATATATATATACATTGCTTTTAGAAAAAATAATTCTTATTAAATGGGATTAACCAAACAATACATTTTTTTAAATACACCTAAATGTGGTTTTAAACCAAACAAATTACAAAAATATTTACAATTAGTACCTGCAATTTTTCTTTCTGCTTTTTGTTAAATAACAATCGTGTATGCTTTCTCAAATCCCGTACAACAATTTCCACTTGGTAATTTTTGAGTATAAACATACTTTTAAAAATACGTATATAATAATTAAATATTTAAAGAATAATTAATAAGTTATTTTTTAAAATAAAATAATGTTTTTTAATTTTAACGTTAATGTTTTTTATGTAGTAATAGAATCATACATTTTGTGATGTAGAAATGTAAACTTAAGGTATTAAAATACATTTTTGAATAATTATTTTAAACAAATTAATTAAAATATTATTCATTATTTTTTTTTTAAATAATTGCGTTTAGTTATCTTATTTATATAGACGTTGTTTTTAAAATGTGTTTTTTTGCCCAACTCGGCAATTTTAAATAAATATTCTTAAGTAACTATAAATTAATTATTAAACATTTAACATTATTTTAATTTCTCCATAATTATTTTTACAAAAAAATATAAAAAATAATAAATTAATTTAAATTAATTTTTTTTGAATTTTTAACACTAATTTATTCCAGGGTTGTACAGTAGCAAACACAATTTTTCTATCTCATTCATCTCATCATGCGCATAAAAAAATTATATTTTTGAGCTACACATTTACGAACGTTTTTTATTTACTACCGTTTTTGCATTAATCTTATTAGTTCATTTTTTACTATAAATGTTTACAGGTAATAATTAAAAAATATTAGAATATTCGATTCTGATCTAAACCTTGTGTTGCGTTTTTGTTTTGAATCTTGAGACTAGTGGATTAGCAAGTCAAAGTATTCAGAAAGTAGCTTAGTGAAACGCTAATCCGCACCAACACGCAAGCATAATACATTAGCAACAAAAAACTGCCCACATAAGCCACATACACATTTAGATTATTAAATATGTCAATGTTTGCAAAAAAACTAAAATTTATTCTTTAACATCAGTAAATCCAATTTAAAGCAGCTCAACTACGTTTGATACAAACAATGATGTAACTTTGCAAAAATAAACTATAGGTAGCCTCATTTATGCAATTATTAAATTTAATTTTAATACAATAAATTGTTGAACATTTAAAGGGTGGTTTAAACGTTTTAACAATATATTCAGTAAGAATTTCAAAGATAAGGATAATCAATGAAAGACCAGATTTTTGTTAAAAAAACTGGGTACAAATAAAGATAAGAGATTTATTTATTGCATTGTTTTTAAAACTTGTCATTTGATAAAACAATTACATATTTATTAATTGGCAGTGCTGTGTTTTACTAATATAATAAAATTAAACAATTTAGTTACTTTTTGAAAGCTAGTTAATAAAGCATGTAAACAGTTTAAAGTAAATTAAATGTCGGTTAATTAGTTTAAATGTATAATATTTATTCCCGGGTTGCAGTCGCAATATAATGCTAATATTTGCATCTGATTATTGTCAAAACTTAAAATCAATCTATTATTAACGCTACAAACGTTAACAAAAAAATGTCAACAATTGCTCAATTTGAAGCAGAATTCAAAATCTATCAAAGTGTCTAACCTAGCATTAACAACAAAAGTCTTACAGCGTGTTGGCAATGTAGTGAATAGCACTATGTTAAGTTCTGCATATATACCAAACACAGATGTAATATGTGTAACAACATTGGTCATAAAAAAGGATACAGCAGACAACAACAAAAAAAAAGAATTTTAATAGCCACATTAACGCGATTACACAATTTACGCAGTTTTATTACAAACAATAAAATAAAACCTATAACAGAAAAGATCCCAATATTGGAGTAATTGGAAGTTTAATAAAAATGCAGTCGGACACTGCTTTACATACTTATTTTTTTGTCACTATTTATTAAACATATCTAAAATGTACAAAAACATATGTTAAGTATTGTGTTAGCAGTAAGTAAAGTATTCTATAAAAAATATATTTTATACCAGTATCATTTTAAAACTTTAATTTAGGTTTAATACAAAAAATATTGACAGTTTAAAAAAATTAAAACAAGCAAAGATAAAAACTTTAAAAAAATTTTTAGCAAACAGGAAATAATATTTGAAATTTTTATATACATGTATGCATATTTTAAGATATAAGTTATTTTTAATTATCGATTTTGCTTGTTTTTCAGTATTTAAAAAAATTAATAATGTTGTTTTTGACCTACATTAGAATTATCTTATATATATATACAATATGTTGCTTTTATTGCTAAGATAATATACAAATAATGCTTTTAAACAATACAAATAAACTCAACATAAACAAATACTAACACAAATACAAATTTATTATTTTGCATTGATTTTAACAGCAGTCCGTTTATCTATTGCACCTACATTGTTTTGTAATTATATATTTTTTAAAATAATGAACACAAAATGATTTAAAATTGCATATTTATTTATGCAGCTACTATTTTTCTAAAAAATAAACGTTTTTTTAATAAACTATTCCAAGTTGTAAACACTAAAATTTTATGTACATAAACAGTATTCATGTTATTACGGTTTATGGTTTATCTATGCATATTATTAACTGAGACACAAAACTATATTTTACAAGTTACATCGTTTTACCTTACAATTGTAACTAGTGCACAGAATTGCAATGCAATTTCATTACATTAATAATACAGTTAGTTTTTATTTAATATCTGTTAAGTCAAACAATACTTGGATAACACAGTGAGTTAATCCGACGTACACTTACAATTAATAAGTGTACAAGTAATGTAAATAATTTAATGTTATACTAGTATGTGTTTAATTCACTTTAATATTTAACTTATTATTTATATTTGTTTATGCTTAAGCTTACTGTAATATGAATGTAGTTATTCAACAGCAGTATGTAATTTCCACCGTATTAATAAACTAATTTACACATTAGAGTAGCAACTAAAAAATAGTAATTAATAAAAAATTGTTTTATTTCCAGAATAAAAGTAGAAAAATAAAAATTATTATTAAAATGGATGTTATTTGTTTTTAAGTAATTTTTTACCAATAATGGTAGTATCGAGGTTTCTATTTTGCTAATGTTTATAGCAAATTTTGTTTGTTTCTGTTATATAGTAATACGTTACTGAGGCTGCATTTTAGTCTCACCAATAAATTGAAGTAACATCAATAAATAAAATTTTATTTAAAAAATTAAAATTTAAACAAATATTTTATTATTTATTTACGTTTGCAACTGTCTTTTGGAAAGAGTTTTATTTTCACCTAACTTTTATTGTTAAAAGCGCATTTTATGAATGCATCAACATTTTGTAGGTTATTAGTGATAATATTTTTTTAATTATTTTTTTACGGCTGCCCTATGATCTTGAAAAAATTGAGATGTTAATAATTTTGAGGATTTGACTAATGCTTGAAAGAAAAATAGTAATAATGTTATAGATTTGAATAATGTTTATAAAGTCTCAATTTCCATTGATGGTAATATTCCTGATTGTCCTCCTCCACATGGTGCATTCTGGACTAGGTGCCCCTAGACTATTTACAGCAAAGTCCGAGTGCACAATGGTATAATTGGGTTTTTTTTTATAGCGGGTGGGTGCTAACATACACTTAAAAGATTTAAAAAATTTGCTATATTTAGTCGTTAGACTAAGAGAGATAACCTTGACAAAACATCTAGCGGTTTTACTAATCTTTGCAAACCGTGGCGACTAGCCAAGAAACCATGCTATGTTTTACATCTGTGTTACGCTTGTCAAACCATCAATGTTAATTAGTTGTGATGCCGTATAAATATAAAATATAATAAAGGGTTGACACCACATTATTAATTAAAATAAATATTAAACATTTAAACGATTGTTTAAATGACCTAGTTGTAGAAACGCCGTTTATTTACAACAAATGCCAATCGATGACATTTTTGTGACGGCGGCACAAAAATTAACGCAGTCGTTAATTATTTTTTTTAATTAATTTTATAAACAAATAAATGCATATAATGTATATTTTAAATTATTTTCTGGATGTACACTCCGTATACGTTTGCATCCAGTCAATAAAACCAACTAGTGAAACTGTAACATTTTATCTATGTCTCTTCAAGTTAGCCAAACAATCAAATTCGGACGTTTTGTTTTAACAGAGTTTATTAATTTAAATTTTTTTTATTGAAAAAAAAGTATGTTTAGTATTTCAAACATTGTACACAGATAACGCATCTTGTAGCATTGGACATTTTAGTAAAACCGAACGTAGATCCTTATTTAGAGGGTCGGCGTTAGGATTCGAACCCCGATGGCGACCGAGGTTCAAGTCGAGCACTGTACCACTAGACCACCCCGTTAATGTTATATTTTAGTTAATAGTTTTTTAAGCACAACTTATTTGATAAGGTATTTAGAATAGATATCGATTTTGTCGTATAAATGTTCCGCTGATTTAAATATCACAAAATTACATTGAATCAGAACGCATAATTATAGTTGGGTGCAACGTTTATTATTTTAAAATCCTTGTGTTTTAAAAAACATAGGGAACAAGTTATTTTTATAAAACTGTACATCATCCAGGTATCAGAATCATGTTTTTACTTTTTTATCATTATGTTTTTACAAGGGTAAGGTTGCCAACCTTGCTCTTAAAACCACTTCCTTTCTTACCGGCTACGGTGGAGTTATAATAGATATTAAAACTGCATAAACAGAACAAAAGCTGTTAATTTCTATTTTTTTAATATGAAAATCAGATATTGTGTATTGTCTTAGCTATTTAGATTCATAGTATAAATTTAATAAAATGTAATTATTCGAAACGTACTACTTAAACATATTAAGTAGTATACTAAATATGTTTGAATAAGTTATTTTTTTGTAATTATGACAATAATGCTAATTTACTACTTTATTTATTGTGTTTATTTATTGCCCAATTACATTTACACAGTTTTACATTTGTTTTTACAAAAATTGTGTACGCTACAAAATTTGAATTGTTTGATTACATTGGGTAATATGGAAACATTTTGTCGCATTCTGGTTTGTCGTGAAGTCGAACAGAACAATTTCGGCCGCCTTATGTGTAAGTAAATTGGTATTCGATTATTTGCGCCTATGTTTGTATTAAACGTTTTACAATAAAGTAATGGGAAATTTATCAATGCAAAAGATTTCACTCGGATTCTTTTAACATTTATGCTAATGATTTTGAGAATATAACTAATGCTTATAATAATTTCAAATTCATTAATGGTAATATTCCTAATGTCAATTCTACAAAGTGGGCGCATTTTGAATTAAATAAATCTAAAATCTTAGAGTAATACAGCAAAAACCAAGTTTACATCGGTACTTCTAGACTTTTAAATCAGCAAATGGGTGCAAGCATTCAGTGTTCTTAAAAGGTATGTTATGGTATGCATACACCTACGGGATTAAAAAAATAGATAACAGTCGTGTTAGTTTTTGCAAACAGTAGCGCTGTCACAAAAGAATGTTATAAAACAACTGTTAAACTTTTTTATTCTACATTTGTTACGCACTTTAAGCCATCGGAATTAATTGTTTAATATGCTATATAAGCATTGAAATAATGAAGTCGTGACAGCCACAATAACATTATGTACTTCTTATTTTACACAACGTACAAATTAAAAAAAAAAGTTTAATTTTTATTAATTTTTATTAAAAATATATATAAACTAAACATACATTGTAAAAAATTATTATTATTATTATTATTATAAAACGTTTTTGTTTTAAAAAATAAGCATGGGGAATAAGATAACAGTTACAGCAAAAAACAACAACAAAGTTCCGTAGTTTAAAACGAACATGGGACATTGAACGTTTTCTATATTTTTGAACATTTTGCCAAACGTTTTGTTTAATCTTTTATAAAACATTTATTTTAATTAAATCTTTTAAAATGATTCTTAGTCAAGTTTTCTGTGGTCTACCCCAATCTTTCTTTTACCATCTTTAATTGTTTACTCCAAAACCAATTTTGATAATCTTTTGGGCGATAAACGTATAAACAAATATGATTATGCACTGTTTTTGTTTAATTGTAGTAATGTTATGTAGTAAACATAAATAAGTTTTTTTCTTGATTTAAAATGTTTTTGCGCCAGGTAATCTTTAAAATACCTCTAAGACACTAGAGATGCAAACATTTACATTCTTATTAATCTTATTTGTTTGTTTTAACGTTTTGCTCTCATGTATTTTTGTAAAAATAATTATTTATGCGTACAAACAATGTATTATCTTTAAGTGGATAAAAAAACATAATCATATTGATTTCAGTCTATGCAAGACTGACGTTGTTTTTTCCAAGTTTAACTTTATCATCAATTTAGGTTTCTTCATCTTTACCAATAATGCTTCTCAAAAAAATTAGCACGTTTTTTTATTAATTTAAAGCTTGTGTGTTATTCCAGATTTATTTTTTAAACTTTAGCTATTTTTATTAACGTTTATTGTAAGTGCTGGTACCAAACGACAATTCTCCCAACGACACCCCAACTTTAAACGTTGCCCACACATGCGCCCTATTCTACACCATTCTGGATATAAAGACCTATTGCCTAGCGGACCACTTGCTGCAAAAGATTGCACAAAACGGTTACGTATATGCCAATAATTATCTTAAAATGTTTTTTAATTGTATGCTAGCACCTATTTACTGAACGGGAATGCAATAAAAGCCCAGTTATACCGTTGTGCAGTCGATCCAAAATGCATTACGTAGACAAGGATTAATCAGGATTATTATTATTATTAAAATTTAATACTTTGTATAAGTATTATTTAACTCCTCAAAATTACTAGCACCCATCCTATAGGAATATTTGCATTTTTGTAAACAATTTCAAACCGTGTTTTTTTGAGGTAGACAGCAAACTCAAATTTGAATGATTGGGTTTTTATTTCAATGTGAGTTTACTTCTAATATTTGTTTTAATTATTTTCCAAATTGCATTAAATAAAAAGAAGGCAAATTTTTATGTAATTGTAAATGTAATTAAATAAGTAACACCGTCTTTCAGTAATAAAAACTTTCATGTTGTGACTGACCGGTTTAAGATTAAAATTTTTAATCTTTGCTTACTGTTATTATAAAAATATTAACAATTAGTAATATTTGTATTTTTTGATCTCTGACTAGAGAGGGAGAAAGAGAGAGAAGGTTGGAAATTAACCTTATTTAGTCAGTTTTAAGTCTGGATAACAAGATAATAACGTACGGCAGGAAGGGCATCTGGCTGTGGGATGTTAATGATACTGAGGATTTGAGTAATACTTATAAATTTTTAATTTTTAATAATGGTAATATTCCTGACTGTTTTTTCTTCATGTGATGTATTTTGAACTAGGTGCTAATATGCATCTTGATCAATAAAGTCACAGTTAAAATAAGATATTTTTAAAAACAAATAACATCTACTTTAACAATAATTTTTATTTTTTTACTTTTATTCTAGAAATAAAGCAATTTTTTATTAATTACCGTTTATCAGTCGCCACTCTAATGTGTAAATTTGTCACTTTAATGTTTATTGATACTGGTGCAACTGCATGACGCAATGAACTACAGACGTGTTTAATCTATTTTTACCTAATTGCTATATTAACGTAACATTAATATCTATAAATGGCTTATATTTTTGATGGTACCTAGTTGCCGAAGTAAATGTGTACATTCAGATTACACTTTGGTGTAATAACTATTTAGACAAAAATGTTAAATTATGATTACTTATATACTTTATAAAATTTTGAAATAATTTAATAAAAAAAACGTTTATTTTCTAAAAAGATATTAGTTGCATAAATGGGTATGCAATTTTAAATTATTCCGTGTTTATCATTCTAAAAAATATTTAATTGCAAAACAAAGTAAGTGCAGTAAATAAACGGACTGCTGTAAAAATTAATGCAAAATAATAAATTTGCATTTGTGTCAGTACTTTTTTGTGTTAAAATTATTTGAATTGTACAAAGCATTATTTGTATATTATCTTAGCAGTAAAAGTAAAATCTATATTTGAGAATTACAATGCAGGTCAAAAACAACAATATTGATTATTTTAAATAACTTATATCATAAAATATGCATACATGTATATAAAAATTTTAAATATTATTCGCTGTTTGTTAAAATTTTTTCTAAGCTTTTACCTTTGCTTGTTTTTAATTTTTTTAAACTGTTAATATTTTTTGTATTAAACCTAAATTAAAATTTTATAATAATATTAGTATAATATATTAGTATAAAATATATTTTTTATAGAATATTTTAGTTATACTGCCAACACAATACTTAACAAATGTTTTTGTACATTTTAAATAGGCTTAATAAATAGTGGTACAAAAGTAAATATCCGAGGCAGTGTCCGACTGCATTTTTATTACTACGTTTACTACGTTTAATTTTAAAAAATAAATAAACACAAATTAAATGTTTAATCATTTTTATAAAACTAGTATTAATATTACAACAATATAGCTAAACAATTTATTTTAAACAACAAAGTATTTGTATTAAGTTAGCTTTTTATTCAAGAAAGCGTAAAAAAATAAAAAGGTTTTATTTTTTATGCATAAATATTAACATTGTGTTTTAAATATTTTACAAATAATATAACGGTTTGCAATTGATAAGTTTTTTTTAATAAATGTTTTAATAATTTTGAATTTTAATATACAATAGTTAAAAGTGTACAATTTAATTTTTAAAAACATTCTTTTAAGTATTAGGAACACATTTGTTTTTATATTATGAATAATACTGCATAGCGTATTATTTGCTTAATTAATTATTTTTTTATAAAAATTTTAATAAGTTGTTTATTATTTTAAAAATATATGTTAAAACGGTAATTTTTAAATTAATATAAAAACACATTGCACATGGTTACGTAAGTATATTCATAGTATAGTTAATTTTTATTACCACAAACCAGCAATAAAAATTAAAATATTTGCTGTTTTTCTAAATCAAACGTATAAGTTTATAATTTAAATTGACGTTTTACAGGTAAAAAACTAAACATAAGTGTTTTTTACTATTGGAATCAATATTTAAAATCAACTTTTACTTGTTATGATTTTTTTTAAATAGGATAGATTTTATACTTGATATATTAAAACGAAAACCAATCTAATTAAAATACTACATTTATAAATAAAAAAAATTTTTTAAATAAGCATTTGTAGATTTAAAATTTTTTTTATATTGTTTATTAATGCTTTAAAATATTGTTAAGATATTTTTGTAGACAACAAATTAAGTACACTTGTTCTAAATAAATAAAGATTATATTTATTAAACCAGCTAATGGTTATATTAAAACAATTAATTTTTTAATTTAATATATATAAAGCATTATGTTTTTTAATATATTAATATTTTATTGCATTAGATAACATACATGTTAACGTTAAATGTAGTACCACAATAATTTTAGTGTTAAATAAATTGTAATTTACAATAAATTAACTGACTAATTATTTTATATTTTGTTTAGTTATTTAAAAGGACATATGCATAAAATTTATAAGTTACAGGACTTGTTTAAAGCACAGTAATGTATGTACAAAATATATTTTCGATAAACGTCTAAAATTATTTTTAAATTTGTTTATATTTTGTTTATAATTTTTGTTTCTGAAAAATATATTTAATATTTTAAAATCAAAGATCAAAACATTTATATTATTTTTTATATACTTTGTTTACCATCCTGTTTTTTAAGCTTTTTAAAATTATTTTTAATTATGTTTATTGCTTAATATTTTTCTAATTAAATTATGAAAAAGATTTACATTTTTTTATATTGTTATTCCTTGTGTACATTTTTAAATGGTTTTATTTTTTATTATTCTGGCTTTTAAATTATTTTAATATACACATTTTTGCATCATCAGTTTTTTTAAATCAATTTTAACTTGTATGATTAAATTACAAAAATAAATATAAAAAATTTTAATTAACAAAAATTATCTAATTAATGCCTTATTTTTTACTTTAAAATATTTAATTAAAGATGCTGAGTTGTGCTAATTAACATATTCAATAACTGCACATGTAAACGTAAATAAAAATTTAAATGTATATTATTTTTGTTTTTTTATTATGTTGTGCGGTAATTTTTTTTTAACAAACACTGTATAATAACTTAAATTTATTTATTTATTATTAATTTAATTTTAAAGTTATAATGCTAGTTAAAATTATAATAAAGTTACTTAAAATATGTTTATAAAATTATTTATCAATTTTTAAAAAATACATTTTTTTGGTAATCTAATAATTATTTTTAATTTTTAATTATAATTAATCACAAAATTTTAATTATTTATTTATTTATTTTTGTTTTGTTAAATAATTACCTACGGTTACAATAAACACCATGTTATAAAACAGTTAAATTGTAAAAAATTAACTTAAGGAACAGTCAAAATTTTATAAAGTTAGTAGTACAACAACTTATTCCGTTGTAAATAAAGAAAATAAATAATATTCTAAAAAACAAATAAAAAAAGTAAATAAAAATTACAATATTTAAAAAAAATATTAAAAAAAAAATTAGTTATTTAATAATAAAAAGACGTAGAAAAGAATTTGGTTTAACACATGAATTACTAAAAAAAAATATTTTTTTATTAAAAAAATGCAGAATTATGTTTTATAACAATTGAGTTAACCAAGATTTGTTTTATTGACGTTTTGAATATTTTTTAATAAAAAATAATTTGCAACAGCCTATTTATTAAAAAATAAAATATTGTGTAAGCTTAATTTTTAGAAACAGGATTTATACTACGTAACTATTGTAATTAAATATATATATATATATATATATATATTAATGTTAACAATTAAATGATAACATATTTTGTTAAATGTTTAGCAGCGCACTATATAAAATAAGGTCAAATGTTATTCAAAAATTTTGTACGTATTAGCAAAATGTTATTTATTTGGTTTTGTGATCAATGTTTCTTAAGTGACCTAATTTCAGTTTTTTTATTTTTTTATGTTTAAAAGGTTTATTTGACATCTTATGTTTACTAATTGTTTTTTATGGTTTTTAGTATATTTTAAACTGTCATGCTAAACTGGCAGTAAATTTAAATACATTGAGCAATTATAATTAATCAAATTAAAAAAATTAGCTTTAATTAGTCATAATTTAATATTTAAAACGCTGGCTTAACACAAAATAAGTCGTACAATCAAGTATATGTAAATGTAAAACTTAGTAGGTAAACATTGTTAATAATTTTAAATAAAGATAAATCATAATTAATTCAATCAATATTAAAAACGTAATGTTTTCTACTTTCTAATTTAGTAATTGTGTTAAAAATAGTTTTAAATAAAAGTTAAAAAAATAATTAATAAATAAAATATTAATTTAATAATTTAATTAATTTCTTTAGAAATATTGTAATTTATAATTTTTTAAACGTGTTTACAGTAATATAAACAACAAATTAGCATTGTTCTACTAGAGATTTTTTTATTTGTGTTTATTATAATTACTAATGCTACTTATTGTAAAATTTAACATATGTTACTTCTTTTTTTGTTATGTTTTTATGTTGTTACTACTGTTTTGCAAACAATTAAAATTGTTTTTTATAAAATATTAATAAAAAATATATCAAACGTTTTTTGCAAATTATAATAAAATATTTTATTTTAATATGTATAACAAATATTTTAATAATAAATTTTATTAGGCTTTTAAATTATACAAATGTAATAACAAACATAACTGAATTGATTTAATTACATTGTTTTTAAATCCATTGTTTACGTATTTAACGTTAACACTTATGTGTTTATTAATGACAAAATTTACAAAAAATGTATTTGTATTAACAATATATATATATATATATATATATATGTATATAATTAAATAATTATTTTAAAAATATTTGTTATACAATTTGTAATATTTAAAATAATGTGTATATATTTACCAATTGGTACTGTGTTGTTTAACATAATTTATTTATTAGCACAATTATTATTAGCAGCACAATATATTTTAAAGTTACTCAGACTGCAAAATATTGTCAAACAAAGTAAGGATTTTTGTACATTTAATTTTTTTGTTTACATTCCCTTGTTGACTGTTTTTATTATAAAAATAATGTTATATTTTTATAAATAGTAAAAGATAATATTAATAAGTAAACAATGTTAGTTTTAATTAATTTTGTTATATTATATTGTTGGTAACAAATATTGTACATTATAATTTACATTTTAATATTTATATAATTACTATGTGTTTATTGGTAAAACAATTAAAGTGTGTATAGCAATACAATAAACATAATTGCAATAAACAACAAAAACTAATTAATATTAAATTATACAATGCTCTTGTGTTATTTGCTAAAATGTTAATTATTGGGTACGGTAAAATATATAGTAATATTATTTAATAACAAAAAATATATATAATAAATTGGTTTTTAATATGCGCTTTTATATCAATGTTAACAATGCAATATACATTTGTTAAAAATAATAAATTAAATATTATATAATTTATTTTTAGTTGATTTGTTAAAAAATTAAAAATATTATTTTTGTGACAATGTTCTAAAATATAGCAAAACATATTATTTTAAAAATTACAATAAAAAATCAAATTAAATATTATACAAAATATAACAGTTTTTATATAACTTAATTTTTATTACATTAAATAAAAATGTTTTATAATTTTAATATTAAAACTGGCATTTATATAAAATAAACTTTAAAACGTTTGTTCAAACAAACCATCTGTATTTGTAAAATAATTAATTTACACATAATATGTTGCATAAACAATTATAATTACTTATTCAAAATACATTACATTTAAATAAAATTTTGTTTTTTTATATATGCAAAACTTTTGTTTTTAAAAATAAACAATTTAAAAATACTGAAAAAACGTTTTGTAATTTAGACACTTATGAAACAAGATATTTTCAAATATTCAAACATTGTGAAAAACATTTAACTTAATTTTATAAAATGTTTATTTAATTTTTTGTTAGCATTGTGGTAAATAAACATGTAATATATATATATATATATATATATATATATATATATGTAATTATTATTAAGCTTTTATATCCTACTGCATTTAGCATAAAATACATTTTTACCATCAATATGAAAAGTAGTAGTACAAATTATAGGATCAAAATAAAATAAAATGTCGTATGTTAATAAATATAAATATAGTCTATATAGATACATACATGTAATTTTAAAAAAAAATATTTAAAATTGCTGTACATACAATAAGTCATTATTAAGCACACATGTACTGTGAGATGTCAAAATTAGTAGTTTAATTTTGTTTAATTCTGGATTGGTTAATACTTTGGATAAGTAGGGCAAACATAAATTTTTGTATTGATTAGTTTTGGTTTTTATGTGCAGGTAAGTTTTTTTTGTTTTTCTAAAAACTTTAAAATTGTTAAAAACTGTATGTAGCAGGTGATTGTTATTATTTTCAATTCTTGATGCTAATTGTATACAGGATTTAAGATGTTTATTAACAATATTATTTAATAAAATAGTATATTTGATTCTTGCAGATTTTAATACCAATAATATGCATTTTTTTAAAATAACGTAATCCTGTTTTAATAAACCAGAATAAATTATATGTGAACAATATAATATCAGAGGATAAAAGGATAATGTAATAAACAATTTAGTAATATAATTGTTAACATTTATTTTTCTTAATTTTTTTATATAGTAGCATAATAATTTGGTTTTTAAAAATATATGCTCTACATGATCACACCTGGTAAGTATGCTATTTATGTGTATACCAAGATATTTAATTTTGTTACAGGTGCATATATTTGTTTGATTTAACTTGAATGTTCTGTTAATTCCATTGTTTTTTTTGGACGCCTTGTTGTAAATTTAATAAACTTGCATTTTAATAGATTTAAATTGAGATCAAAGTTAGTAGACTATTTTTCAATTTTACTAATAGAATTTTCAAAATTGGTTAAATTATTGTTTGAAAACGTTTTTGTGAACAATACCATATTATCTGCAAATTTAAACAAAAGTAATGGTTTTGGCACTAACAATGGATTTACGTACAATAAAAATAAAAACGAAGATAGTGCTGCACCTTGTGAAACTCCATTATTATTTTCTGTTAACTCTAATTTATTACGACCAATTTGTGTATATTGTTTTTAAAAAAAAAAAAAATTTTGTAGCCAGTTTAAAATGTGGTTGGGCGTTTCAAGTAGCTTAAGACGTTTAAATAATTTTTTTCTTAATATGTTATTGAAAGCAAATTTGTAATTAAGAAACATGCAGTATATTAAACATTTTCCTTTGTCAAGCAATTTAGTAATGTATGAACAAGGCTGGCTATACAGTCGATAGTAGAATAATTATTTTTATATGCAAATTGATAATGATCATTATTAATGTTCAATATAGGTTTGAGGTTGTTAAGTATTATATATATATATATATATATATATATATATATATATATATACATTTAGGGAGCGATCGATGTGCATATTCATAAAAAAAAGTTTTATTTCTGTTTTTTTGATTACATTATTTATCATTTTCAAAATTTTTTTAAAAATTGCATTTTATAATACTTGTTTGGTAAATAAAAGTTATGTTTGTACTATATTTTTCACTATATTTTACTATATTTACTATATTTTTACTACAATAAAAACAATGACTAATTGTAATATTCAGCTATTAATGAAAATTTAAATTGTTTAAATTTTAATAAATGTATTATATTTATAAATTAAAAAAAATTATAATTTTTAGCTTTTTTGAAAATAAATATTTTTTGGTAAAAATTACACGCCTCATATATACTAATAATTTTGCACCAAACATTTAATTAGTCTAATAAAAACATCTTAATAATAAATTAATATAAATAATTTAAAAAAAATTTTTAAATAATACTTGGTACAATAAAATTATATTTAATTTAATAAATAAAGTCAATGTGACTAGTTTAAACATTTTGGTAAATTTGGTGGTAATTTTGTTTAGTTTATTGTATCAATTTACATAGGATTAAGCCAAATTTTCTTTATTAGTAAATTTAAATTAGATTAAATTTTATAATAAAAGGAAAATAATGTTTTGCACATCTTAAAGATTTGTAAAATAAACGTGTTTAGTGCGTAAAAACCTTTTGTAAATAAAGCATAAAACTTATTATACATTAATGGACTAAATGGATCTACAAACAAAAAGTATGTTTATTTTATAATTATAAAATTTAAAAAAATAATAATAAAATTAAACCAAGTAAATTTATAAAATTTAGAAAACTTTATAAACTGGAATTTTAAAAATTGCATAAAATTGCGAAAAAAATTTTTATTTGGGGTATTTTATGTTTTATTTAGCTGTATTCAAAAATTTAAATTAGTAAAAAAAATGTTTCAGTTATAAAATATGTTTTTTATTATAAAATGCAACACATTTACACAGAAGCTACTACTGTTTTTTAAAACAATGCTTTATGTCATACGTCCATAAAAGTAACGTCATATTGATTTAACTTTATTGTATTTGTTTTATATTTACATTTAAACAGTAAAGGAGCTAAAATCACAAAAGTTTTTATTTATTCAATTACCACTTAACTACCCAGATATCAATGTTATTACATTTTTTTAGTATTCTAAGGTGCAACATTAATAAACATACCGAAATTAAGGATTTATATAAACGTATTAAATCTATTGTTTAATATAAAATGAAACAAAAATATATTAACATTTTTATTGACAGCATTTAAAAACGCCTAAATCATGTTGTTAAAAAAAGGCAATCACAAAAATTATTAAATTTTTTGATTTTTCTAATCTTCTTGATTATTTGGTAACTAAAAAATTGCATATAATCTGTAATTTTGTTAATAATTGTTTTTATAAAGCATGTTAATCGTTTTACTTCATTTTCGATTTATCACTAGTTGATAGTTTATACAATTTATTTACATAAAATATATATGTATGAATAATTATATATATTTTTAATTAATTTATAGTATTGTATATTTTATAATTAAAATAACGTTTTTTTTTTGTACGCTATGTAGTTACTAAAAAGACTTTAGTTTATCGATTATATTTCTGATAACTCTGGTTATTTATTTTATTAAAATTTTAGCACATTAGTTGCATTGGGAATGACATAAAAATTACATTTTTTGTTACGTGCAGTAAAAAATATGTATTTAAATTAATGTTTTTTGTATTTAACAAAGTTTATAGTAAATTTTACATAAGCTGATTTAAATTTTTTAAATGTTTTACTTTTTTTATAATCAGTTCATTTTAGTTTATGATTATTTATTATTGCTTATCCTAGACATTGTTTTAATGGTCATGTTTACATATAAATCATTTACATGTTATATAAAGTACTATATTTGCATACTATTAACCATAGTAATGTTTTATGTTATATGTGCCTTTCAACGCATGAGACATTGTACATAATGTTTAAATATACGTTAATTTTATAGTCGTTTTTGTTTTATGTAATTTAATCGTTTTTTTGACTGACGTTACATACTGCTAGTTGTATTGTATTTTTATAATTGTACATATTTTTGTGTGCTAAAAATTATTTTTACTAAAATATTTAAATTAATAACTATTATATATATATATATATATATATAATTATTTTTCAACTGTAAAATCTAAAGTTTGTGCAAAAATGCTTATATACAACAATATATTATATTATCAAACATATTAATTATACGTAGTATTTAATAATTACGTAAAAAAAAATTAAAAATTATTTATGTATTGTAAAAAACGGTCATTGCATTTTGTACTTTTGTTTTAACAGAAATAATTATTTTAAAATATTTGTAGTGTATTATTTTAATTTTACATTACATCATTTAAAGTATACTTACATAAATATTGAAAAAAACATTAATTATTTTACATTATTTTTAATTCTTAATAATTATTTTACATAAAAAATAATTAATTTTAATACAATCATATTTATTTGGGGTTTATATTATTCTAAAATGTTGTGCAACATATTGATATGTTCCTAAACGTTACACTATTTTCCAAATTAACAATAACGTAAAAATTACAAACACATTAAATATACATTTTATAAATATAAATACTAGCTTTATTGTTTTAAACATAAAATTGTAACATTATTGTTACATTATTATTAAACTAAGCTATTTAATTATTATATGCACGTTTATGTTCAGTTTTTTTATACAAAAAATTATAATAAATTATTAGTTTTTTTAGTTGCCAGAAATTAAATTTGTGTTAATTACTCTTTATAACTTATAAAATTAGTGCCGATTTTTAATCGAGCAAATAATTTGTTAAATTTTATCAATGTAATATTTAAAATTAAATTAAAAACGTTAATGTAATTTTGTACAGGCTTTAACAAAAAATGCTTTACTTTTAATTACAATTTTTATCCAAAATTTAATTTTTAACATTTAATTTAAAAACAAATTAAAATGTTAAAGTACAAATTAATGCAGTATGTTTTTTTGGTGAATTATTATATAAACAAAAAAAATGTATTGCTTTAAATTATCTTTGATTACTAATATTGTATATTTGTAAAACAAATTACACAAACATAATAGTTTAGGTTTAATATTATAGTAGAAGTTTACAAATTTTTAATAATAAATTGCACACATAATAAATATTTATTTTTTTAATAAAAAACATTAAAAAATCCTCACAATTAACAAAAAACTTAAAACACACAATATATGTAAATGTGTAGTTCTTTTAAACAAACTTTAGAATAATTGTTAAATATTTTACTCTATTTCTGTGCATAGTACTTTAAAATAAATTTGTGCATATTTGTCTTTATTTTAGTTATCAAAAAAATAAATTTATATTACTTATACATTACAATTTCTAAAACTAGAACATATTTCTACTAGATAAAAATAATTTTTAGCAATGTTTTCAATATAATACGCAAAAAAACTACGGATTATATTAATAAAAATTTGTATATGTTTTAATATAAAATAATGCATTTTTAATTAAAATTATAAATTATAAACCAATTAAATCCATATATATATATATATATATATATACTTCTTGCAATGTTTTTAATATAATACTCAAAAAACTACAAAAAACATAAATGTAATTATTTTATGTTTTAACAAAAAATACTGCATTTTTAATTACAATTTTTATACACATTTTAATTTTCAACAAATTGTTTAAGAACAAACTAAAACTTTAATGTACAGGATAATACAATATTTTGAGTCTAGTTAACAAAACAAAATTCAATTAAAAATTTAAATATATACAAATATATATGTATATACGGAATTGTTTTAAAACACCAAGTGTCATTTAAAAATTTTTTTTTAAAATAAATATTTAATAAGTACATAAGTAGTTAAATAATAATAACTCGTGTTTTTAAAATTAAATTATTTTGTGTGTTCTGAACTACAACAACTATCAATTTTAATATAAAAATTTAAGCTTTGGATAAAATATGTAATTTGTAATACTGAGTTTAAACATTAAAAACAACTGTTATATAATAACTACAAATAAAGCCAATTGTATTCCGCATTTTCCTTTTAATAAAAGTTTTTTTTAAAAACATTTTACTGACCTAATTTAAAATAATTATTTTGTTTAAATTTATTTACATATAAATAAAAATAAAATTATTAATCTTAAATTATATTTTATTATTAATATTGTATGTTTGTAATAGCAATCAGATAAACAAAACAATGTACGTTTTATATGTTGGTACACTTTTGCACATAAAACATATATTTATTTTGCAAATTAACATACTCGCTTAATAGTTTTATATATAAAAACGTAAAAAACATTCTTACATTATATTAAACACACTGTGTATATACATGATTTTAAACAACATAATGTTCAGCATAATGTTTAAGTTTTAATGTTAATGTGCAATCTTAAACTTAGGTTAATAAAATGTTTTTTTTAATAATAATTTAAACATATAGATAAAAATTTATTTATATATTATAAATTGCGTTAATTTTATTTAGCAATTTTTTTTAATTTTTAAAACAATTTGTGTAAATGTATTTACATAAAAATTAAAAAAAAGATTATTTGCTGTAATTTGTGATACAATAAAATTCACATTATACACTGTTGTACAATTTTGCAAAAATTGTAAATATTTTTGTACAATATTTTGCCAAATAAGCAAAAATTAAAAACTACACAAACAATGTGTATTTTGTAAAAAATCTTACTCGCTTTATAATTTTATAATTAAAAATATAAAAACAATTACAAATTATATTAAACTACAACAATTAAACATCTTTTGGAATGATTGCAAAATATTCTGCCTTATATATGTACATAATGTTTCCTTGTATATATATATATTGTTTTATTACCAAATTAATAAATTTGTAATAATTTATAAAACTAGTGCATATTTTTAACAAAGAAACTAATTATTTTAATAAGAGTCCACGTTTTGTTTTGCTGAAATGTCTACTGCTAAAAAATGTAATCATTTAAAGTAATAAACATAACATCTTTAAAATAATACTTAAAATAATATTACAAACATTAATGCAATAGTTTATGCGTGCTAACAAAAAATGTTGCATTTTTAAATTTTACAACAAATTAAATTTTTTAATTACAAATTAATAAAACATATTGAGATTAGGTAACAAGTTAAATCAAATAAAAAATTTGAATATATATATGTACATAACTAAAACGCTTTGAAACAACAAATATAATTTTGTAATTATTATTTTAAACAAAAATATTGAAAAATAGTTATATAAAAATTTTTTAACCTACATTATTGTTTTGAAATTAAATTATTTTAATTTAACTGCGCCTAGTTTAAACCAAAATTATTCAATTAAACCAGTTCCAATTTTGGATAAAAGAATAGGGTTTGAGCGCAATGCTAGCAACCTGGTTTCTGTAAAAATATTATATTAAATTTTAAAAAATAAAAAAACGCTATTTCGGCAAACAATTGCAAAAATATAATTGTACGTATGTAAATAAGATAGTTACACTTTTTTGTACTAGACAATTTGAACGAATTTTTTAAAAAGTAATAAAGTACTATTTAAATATTATGAATATCAATAAAAAGGCGAATATTATTTTTAAAGTAGAAACACATTAATTATACATTTTAGACATAAAAAACATTATATCTATAAAGTTCTAAGTATGTTGAGTAAAAATACTACAAAATATAGCATTGGATAAAAAACCGTAAGCGACCGTCTTATTTTAGCCAAAGATAACATTAGAAATAAATAAATAACATTTGTGCAAATGTATGTTTATACTAAAGCTAGTAAAAATAATCCAAAAAAAATTTATAATTAGTTACAAATTTTTTTGGATAATGTGCCAAAAAATATTAATCTGTAATTTTAATGCAAAATCAAACAAAGACAGATCTGGGTACTTCCTAAATGTTGTCTTACCTAGTTATGCCAATAGCATAAATAATAATGTTTAATTTTTTAACGTTAAACAGTTATTGTAAAATAAATGTTAGTAACACATTATTTGCTAACAAAAATATACAAAAAACAACGTGTGTTTTTTAACAAAAAAAACGGGAAACGAGATTTACTGCATTTGTATTTGCACAAAATGGCAATTTTTTTTGCAAAATGTATGTGCATATAGCAGTGCAGGGAATAATTTTAATCACAATTAGTTGTTAAAAAATCTACAAAAAATTACATTTATTTAAGCGTGAGAAATTTTAGCCACCAAATATTTTAAAATAAACATACCATTTTTTAAACAATACATTTTAAAATTTAAAAGGGGTAAACAAATTTAATTATTAATAGAAAATGTTTTAAATAATAATTGTGTTGAGTAGAAAATCTTGCTTGACAAAAAAGCAATAGATTTTATCAGTTTTCTGCAATATTATTAATTTCAGAAAATAATCAATTAATTCCTTATTTGCAAAATATTTAATGGTAAATATAGAATTTTAAATTAACAGGTTAAAAAAGCTGCCGCAAAAATAAAAATAATTGTTTTGAAAACAAATGTAAAAAAGCAGATAAGATAGCAGCAAAAATAATTTTAAAACTGTAGAAAATTGTAAAACAATTGTCAGAAGTTAGAAAAAACACCGACATTTTAATTAAAAGACAAGATGGTTGTTTACTTTTAACAAATAAGAATTAATCATTAAAATAAGTAATATATTAAAAAAAAATACTTAATTAATTTATGCCAAATATTAAAAAAAAATTAATAATGATATGATTGCAACTTAAAATTCGAAAATGTGTATTTATAACGTTTAGGTAATTGAAATAATTTGTGGAATTTAAAGGTTAAAAAACAATAAAAAAGAAAGATTTAACAAAATAACTACAAAAGTAATTAAACATAAAGTTTATGTTGCATCAAGTAAACTTGTTCATTTAATTAATGTTATATAGCATAATAAACAATTTCTAAATAATTGGCGGCATGCAATAATTGCTCTTTTTTTCAAAAAAAAAAACTAAACGATTGCAATAATTGGCGTGGAATAGCTTTATTATTTGTTTCTGGTAAAATGTTTTGCAAAGTAATTTTAAATTGTTTAAATACTGCTGTAGATAAATATTTTTAAAAACAAAAAACAAGTTTTTAAAAAAGAAAAACCGTATTAAACAATATTCAGCAAAGTCAAAAATTTTAGCAATAACTTACAATTACTTTTATTAATTTTATAAAAGTTTTTGACATTTATGATTAATAATCTTTGTAAAAAATGTGTTAAGTTTTACAAAATACCCTTTAACTATGTATACAAAACGTTTAATTTACCAAAATTTAAGTTGTTGTATTAGCTACAAACAGAACAAAATAAAACATGCTGACCATAAAGAACGACCTTTTATAAATAAGCAAAAAACTGTAAAAAAAAAAGACAAAAGATATATATGTATTTACATAAAATAAAATAAACGACTATTTTTTTAACATAAAATATAATTTTTAACATTGTAATTTTCTAAAAACAACCAAAAAATATAATTTAGGTTTTATATTGTTTTGCCAATATTGCGAAGCATATTTATATGTTTGTAGACATAACACTATTTTGCCAAATTAAAAAACCAAACAAATTGACACAATCAATAATTACTTCGTAAATATACATACTTCCTTTATTGTTTTAAAAATAAAAAAACATTTTGATATATTAAAATATATATTTATCTATAATATATATGTACATTTGCAAGTTTTTAAACTATTTCTGATTTATTTTAGATGCACTCTATTTTTACGCAGATATAGTAACATTAAAATTAGTGTTAATAATTATTTAAAAAATAAAAAAACTAGTTTACATTTCTAACAACCAAATTTTTTTTACCGTTTTCACAATAGTAGACAAAACAATACCAAACACATTAATGTACGTATAAACTAAAAATGCTGCAATTATAATCACAAATTTAATGGAAATCTTATTTTTTTAGCGTACAACAAATAAAAAATTTTAAAAACAAACAAAATTACTTTTTTTAATTTAGATGTATGTATTTTTTATGAGTTAGCATTATTGTTTAATTTTCTTGTAAAATTAAAGTTTTATATTTTTTCTAAATTACTAGACTATATTGCTACTGATGTATTTTACTACAAATGTTGTTTTATTATTTTATGTATAAACTTAAATAAAAATAATTTAGTATAATATAATATAATAATTTAAAATGTAAATATTGACCAATTAACATAATTGTTAACAAATTATGTATATATTTATGGTTTTTATTACATATAAAATAAACAACGTTGTTTGAATTATTTATTACAATTTAAAAAATTAGTATACATTTTCAACAAACAAAAAACTGCTTATTGTTTTGAAAACAGTAAACAAAATAAAACAAAAAACATTAATGTCATTTTATATACGTCTTCACAAAAAATGCTGCAATTATAATTACAAGTTTTATAAAAATTTTATTTTTCAGCGTACAACAAATAACAGTTTAAAAGTACAAACAAATGCAGCATTTTGAGACCAGATAAAACATAAAACTGAATTCAAAATTTGAATATA
>JAKXYG010000665.1:0-42500 GCA_025895645.1 Cardicola forsteri | reverse complement strand
GATGCACCACGTGGAGGACTAACAGTAAGGAATATCACCATCATTGGAAATTGAGACTTTATAAGCATTTGTCAAATCCTCAGAATCATTGGCATCCCCAAAAATCACCATCATTAAAGATTGAGACTTTGTAAGCGTCACTTAAATCCTCAAAATCACTAGCATCGTGAAAAATGTCACCACTACTTGAAAAAACTACCACAAAATTTGTTCTTACATCAATAAAACAATTAGCATTCACACCATTAGGCGTGTTTTCAATCATGTAGCAAGTTGTGTTCTATTGAGAAAACTAATCAAACGTTTCAACATACATACAATTGCAAATATTGATAACTTGACTCATTACAACAGCTGCATGCGTTTTTATTGCATCATTGAAATGTGTTATTGTCATTTCTATTTTTACTGCTTCCAACGTGACTCATTCAACGTAGTTACAAAACTTCACACATGTTGACTACGCCATCTAACTTATTGTCAAAATAAAGTGCTCTAGTCACATGATTGCATATTTGTAGTGTTGTTGGTAAACTCTCGTAGCGCTTTGTCAACACACGCGGTCGCTGCTCTGCTTTGCCTCTATAGTCGTCAGGATACATTCCGTTCTGTTTCAACTCTAATTGGCTATTAGAATCTGCTCTACCGATCACATGTAATTGACTTTTGTGAGAATATTGATCGAGAATATACTATTATTATTGACGTCAATTTTAATACCTCACTATATAAAATAATCAATGCTCCTGTGGCTCACTGTGCTTATAATGCGGAGGTCGAGGGTTCGATCCTCTCTAGGAGCACATTTTAGGATGTCAATGATCCTAAGGATTTGACTAATGCTTATAAAGTCTCAATTTCCCATGATCGTGATATTTCTGACTGTTCGTCCTCCACGTGGTGCATCCTCGATTAGACGCTCATAGACATATAAATTAATAACAGCAGACAACGAGTGCGCAGTGTTATAAATGGGATTCCGCTACGGCGGATAGGTGCAGGGTATTTTAAAGGTATACATATACCATACGCAGCCGGTGGCCTAACCCTGACAAAAAGTCAAGCGGCCTCGTCAATTTTTGCAAACAAGTAACAAGTAACCGAAGTCAATCGTTTCAAACTTGCTTTCAAATCCAATAGCCGACGTATTAGATGGACCACCAGTTGTCAGGTAGGGATTCGAAGTCAATGGCGTAGTTGTTTGATAAGGAGGTGGCGGTTCTTTAGGTTGAGTACCTTGCAACTGGAAAAAAGTAACAAATAATAATAATTATTATTATAAAGAAATAAATAATATTTTTACCCTCCAACCAAATATCAATTTAAATTATTTATGTTTATAACTTTAAATGTTGTACGGGAACGGTAACTTTCAACAGTGAACGTTTGTGCGAAGCCATATTGGGTGGGCATCAAACCCATTCCCAACCTGGAGGTTGGGAGACGAGCGCTGTACCTCTAGACAACCCCGGCTTTTAGAAATCACAATTCAATTTAATTTTTTTCAAAATATTTGCTTTTGTCAATTATAATCAGTCCCACGTCCCGCTTCGAATGCACAAAGTTGGCAACAAGACGACGCCATTCGATGATCAATAGAAGTTTGGCAGCTAAATGGAACAAACGCGCTGTTTCGTCGTTCTATTACGAGCGAAAGAAGTCACTTACAATTACAAAAATGCAATCCAGCATTTCTATATTCAAACGACCAACTCCAATGGCTCGCCTAACACAGACGTAGAAGAATGACGACGTTTCATGGCTAATAGTCGGAGCCATTGGTCGGAAAGATTATTTTTGTAGTTCAAGGCAGTCGTCTCTTCATTATTTCTATATTCGTATTGTATATTAAACAATCGATTCTGATGGTTAGTAGATGGCATTCTTGTAACGGCGCCACTGTTCGCAACAATTGGTCAGGCCGCCTGATTTATTGTCAGGGTTCTCTCTTTACCCACGGGCTATATATGGTATACGTATAGCTCAAGATACCTATTAAGTACTGTGGGTGTATACTTACAAATACCCGCTGTAGCGAAAGCCCAGTAATACCTCTGTGCACTTGGTACAAATTTTTTGTATATATAGCTATATTACGTTTGTGACTAAACAGAATATAGAAAATTAATTCACCTCACAGTTTACGTCTTTTAATATCCTTGCTTCAAACTAAATATTTATTTTTTCATCGGTTTTCAAGGGTAAATTATTAGATTTGCCAGATTCAGTCAACCAGGAGTACTGTATAACCGCTTCATCCTTGTTTGAAATCGTCAGCAGTGTATAGACTTTTCAAATCTCACACACATACAAACTTCGGGATGCTAATGATCCTGAGGATTTGAGTAATGCTTATAAAGTCTCAATTTCCAATGATGGTGATATTCCTGACTGTTAGTCCTCCATGTGGTGCATCCTGGATTAGGTGCCCCTAGGCATCTAGACTAATAACAGCAGGGTCCGAGTGCACAGCGGTATAACTGGGCTTCCGCTACGGCGGGTGGGTGCGAACATACACCCAGGATACTTAAAAGGTATCTAAAGGTATACGTATATCATATGTAGCCCTTGGGCTAAGGGAGATAACCCTGACAAAAAATCAGGCGGTCTCGTCAATCTTTGCGAACAGTGGCGACGTCACAAGAATGCCAGCCAAGAAACTTTGTTATTCTTCCACGTTTGTCTACGCTTGTCAAGCCATCGAAATCGATCGTTCTACATGTCGTATAAATATGGGAAATAATGAAGAGGTAACCACGTCACCAACCAAAATGAAAAAAAGAATGAATACAAACTTGAACCCCTACGCCATACCTGGTGTCGGGTGATTGAACTTGACCCTGTAAATTTATTATTTATAATAAATCTAATGAATTCTAACTGTTTATTTTAGTCAAACAATTCAAAACGATTCATTATAACCAAGTTGGCAAATTTAAATAAAATATAAAATTAAAGTTGAAAAAAATAATTAATAATTCATTGATTTTATCCATAAATGACAAAACAACGTTCCTAACTTGTTTTCAAAATTGTATTACAAATAAAATTATATGTACATACCAACTGCGTAAATGCGTCAATCCATCTTCTAAAATAAATTTTCAAAAAAAAAAATTTAACATAATACACAAGCGATTAAACAAAACGTATCACACGTTGACCGTAAACATAAGTTGTAAAGTTCATTACGGGGATGATAATGATCCCCAAGGAGTTGACTAATGCGTACAAAGTTTCAATTTCTGATGATGGTGATATTCCTGACTGTTCGTCCTCCACGCAGGTGTGCATGTGCATCTAGACTAATAACAGCAGAGACTGAGTACACAGCGACATAATTGGGCTTCCGCTTAACCGAGTGGGTGCAAGTATGCACCCAGAATACTTCAAATGCGTCTTAAAATATGCAACCATCACAACAAATAATGCAAAAATTTATAAGGGTATTAACTTGAATTAATTTGTTATATCCAATTGTGTTTTTTTGTAAAAATAAATATATAGAACTAAAAGTAATGTAAAGTACTTAATAGTTGATTTATTTCTAGGTGAATACAATTAAAAATATTTATTTAAGAATGTAGAGTCAGTATAAAAAGTATATTTTTAAAGCTACTTCTATTAAAACGGTGGGGGATGTTTATACCCGATGATGATAAGGATGATTAAAACGGAATTACTAAATTACTAATAAAATATTAATTTATATGCCTAGAATTATTAATAAAAAATATTTTTTAATTCTCTAGGTTCAAGTAGTTATAAACACAAGCCAATTATACAACACAATTTAGTAATTCTAAAAATTAGATACGTTTTGCATTTTTTAAAAATATTTGACGTTAAATTTAATCTTAGATTATGAACCAGTTAATATTTTATGCAATTTTTTTATTACTTACAACATATGTCTATAAAAATATACCCATGTTTCAATTATTATATAATTTAGTATATTTTATAATTAAAATAACTGTTTTTGGTATATGATGTGATAACTGGAAATGTTTTGGTTAAATAATCACTTTTTTGCAGTATATGTTATGATAACCATCGAAGCCGATCGTTCCGACAGACAATAAATGAATTATTTATTATCAGTGGTTGGTGACGACGTCGCTTGATAAGCGTAACAAACGTAGAATAATAACGAAGTTTCTTAGCTGGCAGACGGCATCCTGCTGACGACGCTATTCACAAAAATGGACAAGATTTTTGTCACAGTTGTCTCTCTTATCCCAACGGCTACATATGGTATACGCATACCTTGAGATACCTTTTTAGCACCAACAAATGTTGGTGACAAAGTCACCTCTTTATTAGTTTCAAGTTCTTAGAACATCACGGATAATTCCTCTCCATTGTTCACGGTTTTCGGAGACGAGCACAGATATGTCAATCCAGCGACTTTGCTATTGTTTCCAGGATAAAGTCCGGGCCAAAATAGGATAAACTTCGTCCCAAACAGCGTCCATCCAAGTACGTTTCTGATCACCTTTCCTCTTCTTCCAATCGGCATTTAGACAAGCCAAAGTTACGGAACGTGAGATTGCATCAGGATTCCATCATATATTTTCTGGTTAAACAAAGTTTCATAATTGTTTGCACAGGATAAGGACCTGATGCTTGATTTTCTGTCAGGATGAACTCCCTTAGCCTAGCCGGCTACATATGGTAAATGGCTACCTTTAGACACCTTTTAAGCATCCATTCAGTGAACAGGAGTCCAGTGACAACCAGTTATACCGCTGTGGACTCGGTCCCTGCTGTTATTAGTCTAGAATGCCTACAGGCCTATAGACACCTAGTCCAGGATGCACCACGTGGAGGAATAAAAGTCAGGAGTATCACCATCATTGAAGTTTGAGACTTTTTATGCATTACTCAAATCCGCAGGATCATCCGCTAAGACCACTGTGCATTTGATTTCTCATCTGTCAATTTAAGCCCACATGTAGATATGAAAATAGGATTATAACAATCAAAGTAAATTAGGACTTTAAAACCATTACTTAAATTCTCAGAATTATTAGCATCCAATTTAAGTATATTAATAAAAAATCAAAATGTAAACTTTCGAATGAAAAGTATACCTTAGTGTAACTTCGCTATCACATACGAACCACGACATCCTTGTGCTTTTGCTTGCTGTATGAGGAACTCCAAAACAACGAGGAAACATGTCCTTCGTAATACATGACGGTTTTGATGGAACCTGATTGATTACATCGCCAAACGCAAGAAATGCAGATACACTCTGGAAAATATTACAAAATCCTTTACTCATACAAACCTTAATATCCACACTTCTCTTGGGTGATATTGAATCTTTACTTTCAAACCAGTGAAATAACCCACTGGGATTTAATCTTGCATATATCTGGTGCCATTTAGATTTATTATCTGGAAAATCGTACTTTAGTTTTCTTAAACTATGTTGCATTACCTGACCATTTATCCAAATAGCTTTCCATTTGTAAAGTCATTTTTTATCTAATCCAAATAAAAAGATAAAATTATTATTATTATTATTATATTAAGCTTTAATACCTCACTAGAAATACATTCAGCAGAAAAATACACTTTCACCATTAATCAAAAAATAAAGTTATATCCCACCAATAATAGGAACAAAATCATTTAATAAACAGTGAATATAAATATAATCCATACGGTAAACATGCGGATCGAAAAAATATTTCAAAATTACTACAATTTGAATGAGTCATTTTAAAACAGAGTGTAGGATGTAGAAATTAAATCAAATAAATGCGTAGGTAGAAAATTCTAATTAATATAAACCAATAACGATAAATTTGATCAAAAATATAGAACAACAGATAGTATAAATGATTTAGAAGTACGTTGTACAAAGATAAAAAAGTGTTACAAAACATTAATATTATTATAATGTCGGGGTGGTCTAGTAGTAAAGTGCTCGACTCGAACCTGGATGGGTTGGATTTCCATCACTTGCACCAAATGCAGGCCCACGTTCGGCTTCGCTACAACGTTGCTCGTAAAACATTTAAACTAATAAAATTTAAAAAAAAAACAATAAATGAACAGGTGGTCATTTATTATCAAATTAAAATTTTAAAATATCTGCAAAATTACAAAACCTTTCATACAGATTGTACAAAAGACATTAATGCTATTAAATTCTTTTTTCTACAACTCCCAAAGACCTAATTTTTTAATGTCAATAAAATTTATATTTAAATTTGCAAACAATTTATTTGCATATTATTTTATTCATTTAACGATTATCCAACGACTAAAAAACTAAACTTATATACTTTAATAATTTTAAATGTAATTATTTCTATATTACTGAATTTAAATTGTTTATATTTAAGAATTATATAAAATATTTAAAAATTAATTACAATTTTTCGTTCTACTACAATATATATATCAAATTACTATTAATAACATCATACATAGACTTTAAGAAGTGATTTGATATAGTAATTTGAGTGAATCAACAAAACTTCTAGTTAGCACAATAAATTCTGCTTTTAAATTAAACTTTATTACTCACATCACCTTTGTGAGAAACAAAATAATATATGGCATATTAAAGATGCTGTAAAAAAGATTTAAATTTTGAACAAACCAATTGAACTAAAAATACACTAACAAATGTATCAATAAATCGTACTTTTCTAACATTTTTAAAAATACAGTAGTTTGTTAAGATTCAAAGTTGTGATAAATAGAGTTTTTAGTCCTGATAAAATAAATCGAAACCCAGACTAACAGGAATCCACCTGCGTCATACTTATCTCCCAATATGTAAGCCCAGTTAGTACGTTGTGAATTTGGTTCTTAATCCATATAATTCTGAGTCTATAATGCGCCACATAGAGGTACACAAACAGAATTGTCACTATCATTAAAAATAGTTTAAAAAGGTAAATCAATATAATACCTAAATAAGTAAGCAATCGGTACTTAAAAACTATTAACAAACTGTGTCAAACAAATCTAATAAACTTTAGGTATATCACATCTAGAACAAATACCTGCTATAGTTTGCATAGCATATTAAATCAAATTAATATAACCAAACAAATTACAAAATTTAAGTCTATGATTCAACATAAACCACAAAGCTTAAATTATATTTACAAACTAATTTACAATATTTTTCCTTTAATTGAATAAACACCACATTTTTGCCATTTATGAACTGTATCCACTCATTAGTTTGAATACTCTAAATTGCTTAGTTATATTTAAAATAACAAAACTGTCAACACTAGTTTTAATTTGTTTGCTTATTAATATTATTATGGAAGTAGACAACTAAATTTAAATTAAGTATAAACAACTAACGAACTTTAGATCTAAACAACACATCATCCGCCTACTAGCTAAAAATAAATAACTAAAAACTGAAAAATAACGTACAAATTCTATCTCTTAAACCAAAAAAAAAATTCATATAAAATAATTAACAAAACTTACTATTTTTGGTATAAAACTTAAATATATATGTTGTATAATAAATAATAAAAATAGCTTAAAAATAAAAAGTTACACATCAAAACAAACGCACAAAAGATACAAAAATTAAATTACATATTAACAACTAAAACAATTATAATCCAAAAATTTTAGAAATATCTTGTAAAATGATAGCAATTTAATAATTGAGTTCCGGTTCATAATCTTGAGTTTTCTCAAAAAACATAATTATTTTTCTTAATATTTCAAAATATAATAGCAAAAATATACAAATAAATAAGTAACATAAGATAAATAAATATACACATTACCGAAAAACCCAAATACAATCAGGTGAAATAATCAAGGTTAAACTGATATAATTTAGCGCTAAAAACCGCTACGTAGTATTTTTATTAATGTTAAAGTTATTATTAATTTTTAAATATTTATTTATTATAAATTTTAAAATAGAAACAAATAATAAACATTATTATTTTTAAGTTTAGATATTTTTTTGTATTGTTGCAAAACTAAAACTTTATTAATTTTAAAATAATAAACCAAATTTTTTTTACGTGTTTATATATTTTGTTTAATCCCATGTAATATAGATTACATTTAAATTCTTTAGAGTGCTTATTTACGGTGAATTTTAATGTAAAGTCTAAACTGACCCCACTTGCTTCGTGTCAACCTCGGACTCAATTATCAGTGTTGCTTTTTACAACAGATAAAGCGCCTTTTATCTTCTATAGACCCTCCTTTTTCTCAAATTGTTTTAACACAGCTTTAGGTTCTTCCTATAAATATATTACTATTATGTTCGCAAAAACATTTGAGATGTTTAATTTCAACATAGAACAGGTCTTTCAACATGACAGTAATTTGGAAAGTATTTTAAATATCTGCTTTTAATTTTAGTGTATGCCAGACCGGATCACAGTCTCTATTCTATTTTTATTATACAAAACCCTTTTGTTTTAATAATCACGGGGCGATAAGATAACAATTTTCTGCGTTACACGCACCAGGAAAACATAACATATATACCTAGTCATGAGAAGAAATAACCACCAATAATAAAATTCAACCTAAAAGCTTACACGTGAATACAGTGTAACACCATCGCTAGCTTCATAAATTTCTACGTTTATCAATTAGAAAAAACAAAAGTCAAACATATTTTAATAAGTGTTTAATTTTGTACAGAACACAAGTTGATCCAATTAAAAAATAAAAATATAACACATTGTAAATGTAAAAATCTGATAAAACAGATGATCTTCAGCGAGTATTTTATGATCAACATTTTGTTCACCAATTAGCCATGAGCCTCGCCCTTTTTCCCTGCAACCTACAATGAATATACGTGTGTATAACATTTAATTGGAAGATAAAAATAATAAATTATTACTATCACTATTACAAAACAGTTATGCTTTAAAATAAGATAACAATGACAAAAACAACATATTCTCATAATTCAAACAGGGGCATTAAAATGATTTCATGTTTAAACATTTTGCCACAATGTGTGTTTGACTCCCCACAAGACATTCATTCCGATTAAATCTTCCCGTTTAGTTATTAGCCAAGTTTTCTGTGGTTTATCCGAACCTGATCCATTCCAAAATCGTTCTTGCTAGTCTTCCAGGCGGTGAACGTAGAACTTTACCACGTAATTTTCTCTATTTAATTGAAGGTTGAATTTCCTTTCATCTTTCATTGAACTCCGTCATCTGGATTGTGCTATCATTTTTTAACCGTTGTTTGCCGGAACAATATCCTCTTATTGTTTTTATAGCAACATACATTTTTAGAGGCAAAGTTGCTTAACCTGAGCTCAAACTTTCTTTCTTTATTCAGGTTTAAGACCTGCTAGATTTCTAATCTTCTCTAGGCGGAGTTAATATAACATAGCAAAATAAATATCTGACAATATTAAAACAATCAACAATTGTGTTCATACTTTAAAAAATTGGTGTAGTCAATCTATATTATATTATTATACAAAAGTCTTTTGCTTTAAAAATAAGCATGGGGCAATAAGACAATTACAGCAAAAAACAACAACAAAGTCTCATAATTCAAAGAGAACAAGAGACAACAAAATGCTTTCATGTATTCGAACATTCTACCAAATGGTTTGTTTGATCCAAACAAACATTCATTTCAATTAAATCTTCCCGAATAGTTCTTAGCCAAGATTTCTGTGATCTACCAACCTTTCTTTTACAATTTTCGATCTTCCATTCCAAAACACTTCTTGCTGGTCTTCCGGGCGGTAAACGTAGAATTTGACCAAGTAATTTTCTTCGTCTAATTGTAATGATGTCATACAGTGAATAAGAGTCAATTATTTTCATGATCTCATCATTTGAAATATAATCGCACCAGGTAATCTTTAAAATACTTCTAAAACACCGGCGATGAAAAAATCCACAATCTTATCAATTTCGTCTGTTCGCTTCCAACTTTCACTCCCATATATTGCCGTACAAATGATTATTGATGTGTACAAACGAAGTTGTCTTCAGGCAAATGGAAGAACATGACCATATTGATTTGAGTTTATTAAAGACTGACATTGCCTTTCCAAGTCTGACTTTAACACCAATTTCGGTTTTTGACCAATCAATCCGAAAGCCAATATGAGAACTGATATCACTGAGACGTGTTGTCATATTTCGCATCATTTCTGGAATTTCACTGAGTAGATAGTGCCGAATTTATTTTCTCGTAAGGTTTTATAGTAACACTAGTTTCGCTATTTTATAGCGTGTAAATCACAACAAAAGTTGGTGACATGACCACGTCTTCATTAGTTCCAAATTCGCATGGCATCTCGAATTCAAAGCGGTTATCGGATATAATTTTTTTTAGCTAGAAGACCGCTTCTTTAGGACGACGCCTGAGTTCAAAAGAATTGACGAGGCGATCTTCTTCGGGATTAACGTCAGTTCACGGATCCAAAAAGCTAACTAGCTACATATGTTAAATAAATACTTTGAGATGAACAGTCAGGAACATCACCATCATTGTAATTTGAGACTTTTTAAGCATTACTCAAATCCTCAGAATCAACAAGTTAAACAAATAAAAAAGATACTTGTAAACAATCAAAATTGACCCACTCGTTTAAAATCGCTCATATTGGTTGTGCTAACCAAAAAGCCGAAAAATTTCAATTTATCAATGCGCGTTTGTTCTGTACCCGATTGATTACTTTGAACAAAAATCTAAATCAATATGGAGAAAATGTCTTGTATGTGTATTGCATCAGAGATGTTAATTAGCACGAAAAATATAAAAAACACTTTAATTTAATCTATGATGCTAATGATCTTGAGGATTTGAGTAATGCTCATAAAGCCTCAAATTCCAATGGTGGTGAAATTCCTAACTGTTCCTCCTCCACATGGACGATTCTGGATTAGGTGCCCATAGACACTAGTGGATCGTTAAATGGCACTTATAACTGACTTCAGTTCAATATAAATTAAAAATGAATAAAAGTTGCCAACTTACAGTCAACGAATTCACATTTTGAAATTTGACAAAATTCAAATTAATCAAAGCTCCATCTTCAATATCCTCTTCTTTCAGGCTAAAACACATTAAAACAAACGTTACTCGAAATGCAGTGGTCATCACAACTTAAACAAGGCTAATAGGCAATTATTGTTAACCGTCATTAAATTTTGGATAAGAAAATTCTATAATCATAATTTCGACCAATAGATATAGTTTCAGTGTGAATGTGTAAATTTTTAGTAGGTGTTGATGATATTACAACAGCCAAGAGAAAATAAGCTTATTATTGTCTACCTTTGGTAAAAAAAGCAGTCAGTATATTGAAATGATATTGCAATTGTTTTATTTATTTGTTAAAATTGTTCAATCGGTAATTGTACATATTTCAAAAATTATTAAACACCGAAATATTTTATTCAATATAAATTCCTTATTCTATAGTCTGCCTATTATTACTACTAATACAAGTACAACCCTTACAAATACTGCAATTATTTGACTAAAACATCTCTAGCAATCTCTATACGTATAGCTTAAGAAACCTCCATGTTTGCACCCACCAGCCGTAGCGGAAGCCCAGTTATTCTGCTGTGCACTCGGACTCTGCTGTTATTAGTATAAATAACTGTTAGTACCTAGTCCAGGATCTACCATATGGAAGAGGAACAGTCAAGAACATCACCATCATTGTCAATTGAAACTTTATAAGCATCTTCAGGATCATTAAGATCCCAATCATTATAATTTTGGACATACGGACATCACATTTTTACTATTGTATTCACTCGTTGGTTTAAATACTGTCATTTGTATAGCTAAATTTAATCGACAATGCTTTAACGTAACCCAATAAACGCTGGTCCTAGTTTGTTTGCTTTCTGTTATTACACAATCTGTGAGCAAATAACGAAAGACTGAATACTGCTAATTAACGATAAGTAATGCCATGCCAGGGATGTAAATGATCATGAGGATTTGAGTAATGCTTATAAAGTCTGAAACTCCTGTAAACACTGGCGTCGTCGCAAGAAAACGATTTTCTAGCCAAGAAACTTCATTTAATCCCCAAATTCAATTCGCATCAAACCGCCTCTCCGTATAGAGAATTCGGAATGCTATGCGAACTTGGAACTAATGAAAAAGTGGCTATAATACCAACTTTTGTTGTAATTTAAACGCTATAAAATAGCGAAACTAGTGTTACTATAAAACCTTACAAGAAAATAAAGTTGGCACTATCCCAACTTACTCAAAATCTTGTACTGATTTTCCATATTCGCATGCATCAAAATCGGGTGTAGAAATATGATTGATGAATAACTTGATTTGCTTCGGTCCATTTGCTTTACACACACAAAAATCAATAACCAAAAATTGAACAATTCTTTTACACCAATATAGATTTATATTAAATTGTAACTATTAATCATTCTGCAAGTTTTAGTTGCATTTGTATAAAATCCTAATTTCTTATAACGGATTAATAGAGCATATGCACAACGGTATAACTGGGCTTCCATCTTGGGTGTATAGATACAAGTATACATGCAGAATACTTAGAGGGATCTCTTACGTGTGTATATATATATATATATATATATATATATATATAATCATTCATTTTGGTTGGTGACGTGGTCACCTCTTCATTATTTCCCATATTTATACGACATGTAGAACGATCGATTTCAATGGCTTGACAAGCGTAGACAAACGTAGAAGAATAACAAAGTTTCTTGACTGGTAGACGGCATCCTTGTGACGTCGCCACTGTTCGCAAAGATTGACGAGACAGCCTGATTTTTTGTCAGGGTTATCTCCCTTAGCCCAAGGGCTACATATGACATATGTATACATTTAGATACCTTTTAAGTATCCTGGGTGTATGTTCGCACCCACCCGCCGTAGCGGATGCTCAGTTATACCGCTGTGCACTCGGACCCTGATGTTATTAGTCTAGATGCCTAGGGGCACCTAGTCCAGGATGCACCACGTGGAGGACTAACAGTCAGGAATATCACCATCATTGTAAATTGAGACTTTATAAGCATTACTCAAATCCTCAGGATCATTAGCATCTTATATATATATATATATATATATATATATATATATATATATATATATATATATATATATATATATATATATATAATTATATATATATATATAATTAATAAATATAAATGATAACAACTAAACATATGTTAGATATGTAGTCATAGAAATTTGGTATAGCACAGCCATCAAAAGTGGTTGCAATTTTGGTGGAAAACGTTAACCAACTTACATTTTGGTCCGTTCAGTTGAATGCTGTGTAATTTGACAAACTTCATAAAAGTTACATAGATTATGAGCTGTATTGAAAAAAGTGATAAAACTTAAAAAATAAAATTTCAAAGTACACCGATTATTTCGAAAAATCATCTCCAAAATACAAGTAATAGTTAATAATTTTTAGTCATCTCTCTTCATGTTAATGACCTTGACGATTTGAGTAATGCTTATAAAGTTATAATTTCAGTTAATGACAACATTCCTAACTGTTCCTCCTCCATGTGGTGCATCCTCGACTAGGTAAATGTAGGCATCTAGATTAATACAACATTGTCCGAGTTCACAATGGCATAACGAAGATTCTGCTTAAGCCGGTTGGTGGCTGAAAGCCTCACCCAGGGTATCTCAAGTAGGTATATATATATATATACCATATGTAGCCCTTAGGTGGCCTCGTCAATCTTTGCCAACAGTGGCGCCATCACAAGGGATTCCGTCTACCAACCAAAAAACATTGTTATTCTACGTTTATTACGCTTATCAATCCACCAAAGTTAATCGTTTAAAATGGTGTATAAATAATGAAAAAGTGTCTACGTCATCAACCAGATGAATTAAACAGATTCAGCATAAATGATAAATGTACAGGGTCAAGTTCAACTACTCATAGCTAATTGGTTTAAGGTACTGGCCTGACACCAGATCTAGCGTGGGTTCAATTTCATTTAGGTGTAAAAATTGATCATGTAGAGCATATATTTTTAAAAACCAAATCCTTATGCTACTATATAAGAAGATTAAGAAAACTAAATGTTAACAATTATATAACTAAATCGTTCATTACATCATGTTTTTATCCTTTGATATTATATTGCTCACCTATAATTTTTCCTGGTTTATTAAAACAGGATTAAGTTGTTTTAAAAAGATGCATATCATTGGTATCAAAATCTGCAGGAATCAAATATTCTATCTTATTGAATGATATTGTTGATAAACATTTTAAATCCTGTATACAATTAGCATCAAGGATTGAAAATAATAACAATCACCCGCTACATGCAGCTTTTAACAATTCTAAAGCTTCTGGAAAAACAAGAAGAACTTACCTGCACATGAAAGCCAAAACTAATCAATACAAAAATTCATGTCTACCTTACTTATCCAGAGGCAAACAAAATTGAACTACTAAGAAACCTATCAAAGTAGGAATTGTTCAACCCACGCATTTATTTGAACTAATTTGGACATCTCACAGTATAATGTAACAACTGTGCCTTATAATGATTTATTCTATCATTCATTTTGGTTGGTGACGTGGTCACCTCTTCATTATTTCCCATATTTATACGACATGTAAAACGATCGATTTCGATGGCTTGACAAGCGTAGACAAACGTGGAAGAATAACAAAGTTTCTTGGCTGGTAGACGGCATCCTTGTGACGTCGCCACTGTTCACAAAGATTGACGAGACCGCCTGATTTTTTGTCAGGGTTATCTCCCTTATCCCAAGGGCTACATATGACATATGTATACATTTAGATACCTTTTAAGTATCCTGGGTGTATGTTCGCACCCACCCGCCGTAGCGGAAGCCCAGTTATACCGCTGTGCACTCGGACCCTGCTGTTATTAGTCTAGATGCCTAAAGGCACCTAGTCCAGGATGCACCACGTGGAGGACTAACAGTCAGGAATATCACCATCATTGGAAATTGAGACTTTATAAGCATTACTCAAATCCTCAGGATCATTAGCATCCCACTTATTCTATGTATAGTTAATTGTGAATATTTTTTTAAAAATCACATGCATACTATATTGACTATATTTATATTCATTAACAATACATTCTATTTCATTTTGATCCCATTATTTGTACTACTTTTTTATATTGATGGTAAAAATGTATTTTACGCTGAATGTATCTCTAGTGAGATATTAAAGCTTAATAATAATAATAATAATACTAAATGTATACACTGCTGATGATTCCAAATGTAAGGATGAAACAGCTGTACAGTGTTCCTAGTTGACTTGAAAACCGAATAAATCCAACAATTCTAAATAAGAAATGAAACTACTGCAAAAAGCAAATTTATTGTTAGATTGTACATCCCCTTAGACCAGCATCAGTATCCCAAACATTTTGCTCAGAAATCGGCTACCCTAACCAACCACTCAATCACCCTGAAACATTGAAGTATTGAAGTGCACATCATGTAGGACATTTTCCGTAGAAGTGCTTTTGTTTTTCATACTCTAATTATCTTTTCAAAACAACTCTCTGTAATTGAATCCATTCCACTATCTTTCTCTGATCTTCTTTTATTTAAAAAACGGTGCCTCGTGTCAAGTTACTTCTCGAACCGGTTACATTCAGAATAGTAAAGGAAACGCAAAATAGATTCAACATTCCTGTCCATTAACTAGATCAAACAACATTTGTCGTTGTCCAGATACAAAATAAATTGTGTAACTTCATGTCTACAAACCGAAATTCTTACCATTCTTGCAACTAAACATCTAAAACTCACTTGTTCATCTGTATCTGAAAGCAAATAAGACGCGTTGGGCAATTTCGGATCCCATAATTGAGTCACTGAATGCAAATCATGTTCATTCAAACATTCACATTGATTTTTCATCAGCAGCGATCCCAAATCCATCTACACACCAAAAAATGAAAAAGCTTTAAAATAATGAGTTATAAAATTTAAAATTATCCCATGTAAATCAATTATGGGGACGCTAATAATCTCGAGCATTTGAGTATGTTTATAAAGTTTCAATTTCAAATAATGGTGATATTTTTAACTGTTCCTCCTCTACGTTGTGCATCCTGGACTAGGTGCCAACAGGCATCTAGACTAATAACAGCAGGTATAACAGCTGTCAGCAAGTCTAGGAAGGAGGATAAACACCCCCACCGGTTATTATTATTTTTTTGGTTGGTGATCACGTGGTCACCTCTTCATTATTCCCCATATTTATACGACATGTAGAACGATCGATTTCAATGACTTAACAAGCGTAGACAAACGTAGAAGAATAACAAAGTTTCTTGGCTGGTAGACGGCATCCTTGTGACGTCGCCACTGTTCGCAAAGATTGACGAGACCGCCTGATTTTTTGTCAGGGTTATCTCCCTTAGCCCAAGGGCTACATATGACATATGTATACATTTAGATACCTTTTTAAGTATCCTGGGTGTATGTTCGCACCCACCCGCCGTAGCGGAAGCCCAGTTATACCGCTGTGCACTCGGACCCTGCTGTTATTAGTCTAGATGCCTAAAGGCACCTAGTCCAGGATGCACCACGTGGAGGACTAACAGTCAGGAATATCACCATCATTAGAAATTGAGACTTTATAAGCATTACTCAAATCCTCAGGGTCATTAGCATCCCCGGTTATTATCACCCAGGGTAGTGCGAAAAAATCAAAACGTCTGCAAAAACGTTAACTTTTGTAGTGTGTACTTAAAGAACGACACTTGAGGTGTGCTAACATTAAATATTAATTACATCCCCAGTTAAACCCCTCCAATGATCTCTGTTGGCTGCAAACGTACGCCCATTTAAATAATTCATTTGGATGAGGGAGCTTAGCATAAATAAAAGGACTAAGTTCGCATGCTACAATGTCTGTCCAAATTTTCCGTTGGCCGCCTGACCTCCTTTTCCATCCGGGTAATGGGTGGGCTTCCATAACTATTCTGGCTGGATGACTGAGCGATCTACGTAAAACATGACCAATCCATTTACATCGTCTTTCTTTAACTGTACTAGAGATACATGGCCAATAAATATATCTGGGAATAATCGAAATATTTTACTAGTTATTAAATGAGTGCGTTCAATAGAGGACAACGAACGAAACCATATAGATCTTAAACAGCTTTGCTCAAAATGAACAAGATTTTGTGTATTCGCTTGGGTGAGAGGCGAATATGACGCCGAATCTCTGAATAGCTAGATCCTTTATTATCTATGACCGAGCCTAGGTACGTAAGTACCTCAACCACAGGGAGTGGGCTACTATTAACAGTGATTGGATTTCTAAAGGCGACGTTCGCTAAAACCACTGTTTTTTTAGTATTAAGATATAAACCGTATTTTGCAAATCTTCTTCGGTTTCTGCAATATAACAGGGTTGCTACGCTTAGCAAACCATCAAAGTTGATCGTTTTATATGCCGTATACATATGGAAAATAATGAAGAGGTAACCACGTCCTTACAACTAAAACAATCATAACGATTGTGAATAAACATCAATCTCATCATCGAAGACAAACACCGGTTACTTTAGCCTAGGATAGTCCAAATTACCAAAGCGTGCAAACATCAAATTTTACGTGTACTTAGTGAACGACACTTGATGTATGCTGACTCTAAATGTCAATTACGTCCCGATTTAAACCCAACTTGAACGAATGGCTTGGCATAAATAAAAGGACTGAGTTCGTACGCTACAATGTTCGTCCAAATTATTCGTTGCCATCCGGCCAATGATTGGGCTTCCATAGCTATTCTGGATAAATAAATGGGCAACTTTTGTACATGTCCAATAAATTTTAAGTATCTTACACATATTTTTTCAGTTATTAAACAGTTGCGTTCAATAGAATATATAGAGAGCGAAAAATAATAAACACCTATCTATCCCTGTCTAAATTAATTTTGAAGTTGAAATCCAGTAGCATCAAGGAAATGTGGTACAACTTTGTTTTAACTTACTGGCTTGTTTGAGTTGGTACTGGTTGTTAATGAATCCTGGTTAGTATCACCGGTCATATTTCCACTAGAAAATTCTTTTATTTTATCTTTCAAAGTTTGAATAGAAAGACCGCTTATCCGTTCGACAATTTGCGTGCCACGCATAAACAAAAGTGTAGGAACTTTGAATACATTGTACTGCATTGATACGTCCTGTTCAATGCAAAATAAAAATAAATAAAAACATTAAACAATAAGTTTAAACAAATAGCAAACTGTCAGTTCAAATACACACTTCGTCTACATGTGAGATGCTAATAATCCTCAAGAATTGAGTAATGCTTACACGGTATCAATTTCTAATGGTAATATTTCTGACTGTAGCGTATCCTAGACTAAGTTAACCCCAGCACAGAGGAAGGGAATGCATAACGCTATAAGTAGGTTCGCGCTTTAGAGGATGGGTGTAAGTATACACCCAGAGTGCCTAAAAGGGACCATATGTAGCCGTTGGTCTAAGGAAGATAACTCTGATAAAAAATTAGGTAAATTCGTCAATCTTTACAAACAGTGGCGCTGTCATAAGGATGCCGTCTATCAGCCAAAATATTTTGTTATTCTTCTATGTTTGTTACGCTTATCAAGCCATTTGAATCGATCGTTTAATATACAATGTACAAAAACAGAAATAATGAATAGGTGATTACGTTACCAGCCAAAATAAATGAATCTCGTCTATATTTAAAAAATCACGTGAATCATTGTGAACAAAATAATACTACTAGCACAGTACTATGTATTACCATATCAATTATTTTCATTGCTGTAATAAACATTAATAATTCAATTTAAAAATAGAAACAATTGCATTACAAACAACGAATTGTAAGGCTCATTTTTCTTCCGATGACAAAACCTACATAATGACAACTTGATATAAACATCCCAAATTACTTTTAAATGCTAATAACAGTTAAAAACAGTTCAGGATGTTAATAATCCTGAGGATTTGAGTAATCTCGTAAAGTCTCAATTTCCAATAATGGTGATATTCTTGACTGTTCCTCCTCTACGTAGTGCATCCTGAACTAGTTTCCCATAGGGATCTAGACTATTAACAGTAAAGACCGAATGTACAGCGGTATAACTAGGGTTTTACTAAATTCTTGTAAAATGCATGGGTGCTAGCATACACCCGAGATGCTTAAAAGGTATCTCAGGATAACTATTTACCATATGTAGTCGGTTAGGTTTGTGAATCCGTCAACAAGCACTAACCAACATTTCCCCCAAAAAAGACCGCTCGTCAATTTGTGAATATTGGTGTCGTTACAAGAAAGCGGTCTTCTAACGAAGAAATTTCATTTATCAACCCCCCCCAAGTTCAATTCGCATAGGCATTCGGAATGCCATGCAAACTAATGAAGAGTTGACTCTACCACAAGGATGCCGTCTACCAGCCAAGAAACTTTGTTATTCTTCCACGTTTGTCTACGCTTGTCAAGCCATCAAAATCGATCGTTCTACATGTCGTATAAATATGGGAAATAATGAAGAGGTGACCACGTCACGAACCAAAATGAAATGAAATGAACTTTTGATTTTTTGATTTCATTTCATTTTGGTTGGTGACGTGGTCACCTCTTCATTATTTCCCATATTTATATGACATAGCAAACGATCGATTTCGATGGCTTGATAAGCGTAACACAAATGTAGAAGAATAACAAAGTTTCTTGGCTGGTAGACGGCATCCTTGTGACGTCGCCACTGTTCGCAAAGATTGACGAGGCCGCCTGATTTTTTGTCAGGGTTATCTCCCTTAGCCCAAGGGCTACATATGACATATGTATACATTTAGATACCTTTTAAGTATCCTGGGTGTATGTTCGCACCCACCCGCCGTAGCGGAAGCCCAGTTATACCGCTGTGCACTCGGACCCTGCTGTTATTAGTCTAGATGCCTAAAGGCACCTAGTCCAGGATGCACCACGTGGAGGACTAACAGTCAGGAATATCACCATCATTGGAAATTGAGACTTTATAAGCATTACTCAAATCCTCAGGGTCATTAGCATCCCATTTAACCAACATGTATTGAAAAATTATAAAATTACCTCATTCAAGTTAACGTCTATCTTCACAAACTTAATTGACTTCAATCGCGAGCTCAATTCTTCTAATAACGGGGCTAGGACTTTGCACGGACTGCAAAACTGAGTGTAAAAATCGACGATTACAAGTTGCGGACCGTCTGGGGCATTTTGGGCTTCCTGTAATATTCTATCCAAATGTTCCTTGTTTTCGGCACTAATTACTGAGCTCATATTAAATTAAACGTCAAAATATAGTACGTAGTTCAATCTACAGAGAAATAAAATAAAATATTTAGCGCAAACACACTTGTACATATTATCAAAATCCAAGCGCTACATCTTTACCGTTATAGAAACAACAACAGTTGGTGGCAGAGCCACCTTTAAATTATTTCTCAGTTCACATAGCATCCCGAATTACCGTTAAACAATCTAACATTAAAACTACAGTAGTAACAATAATAATTTCACTTTTGTTGCTATAAAGCATACATATTGCTTGTAAATAAGCATAAATTTATTAAGTGCCTGGATTGGTCAAGTGGTACAGCGCTCGATTTAGAGCTGGATGGGCATAGGTTCGAATCCCACCACCGGTACTAAGATTCGGGCCCACGTTCGGCTTCGCTAAAATGTCAACTTGTGAAAGATGTTTTTAGGTAAAACACTCAAAGTAGCAAGCATAAATAAAACAGTAACGTCCTGCCGGCTAAACGCGTACCACGCAGTACACCGAGTAAAACGTTGCCATCTCATTTTTTGTCATTAAAAAACTATTAATGTTTTAGCATTGTAATATTTTTTTGGTATTTATTCACCTATTTTTATATTTCATTCACAGATTTTCCCCCTAATTATTAATTTACTATCTTTCCACCATATATCTCTATTTTTCATCCTAACTTCTTATTTTTCCTTTCATTTTAAATTCACTCTTTTACCTAATTTTACTTACCTGCCACAATACTCAAAATACAATAAAATCGCATTTAAAAAGTTGTCCTACTCAATAAACGTTCTTCAGTCTCAATACCCTCACTAACCCATATATTTAATTTGTCGCTAAGTAACAACAAGCTCCCTTTTATCTGAAAGTTAACTTACCTTCGTCCTATTCACAAAGGAGACTGCAGGTTATCACCTGCCAGCTATAGACTAATTAACACCTCGGGTTCATCTTTATTCCATCACTTCACCGATGTGACCATAATACCAAGGTATCTCACGATTGCTATTGCTGAGTCGTTTTTAAAAAAAAATTTTGAGAAGAGCGACTCAAAGTTATCCCCCCAATAAGATCGCAGAATCCGAGGAAACATCATTTTCGTATACAAATTACTGAGCTGAGAATTATTCCCCTTACTTCAATACCAACAATTTCTTGCATTAATATCCACATTAACATAACAAAAAAAATCCAACAATTCTCCTTAATTATCACAAACAATTTTCTTAAACTTCGCATAACGTATTTTTTATTTATATCAACAAAAATACCACCGGTTAATAATAAATATATTTAATTAACTTTCAATCATAGATTAATCAAAGTAAACCGTCAAAACGTAAAATAAATTACATACAAAAATAATTTTGTACATGCATAACATATAAAGTAAAACCACTAAATATAATAACCAAAACAACAGACCAGATCACAACACCATAAATTTTTAAAAGATAGTGTTTTAAGGAGCCTTTTCAAACAACTCGTTACGTAAAATATTGTAAATTTATTTAAAAAAATATATATTATATTATTTTTAAACAAAAATATTAATTAAAAATTTTTTTTAAAACAAACATTTATAATTATTTGCAATTAACACAATCGCATTTAACATAATTATGGTTTATTATTTATTATTTATTGTACTAAAAATAAAAAGCAAATTACATTGCTAAATAAATAAATTTTTGTTATTTTATTTTTTTGTTTTTACTGTTTTGGAGATTAATATAGTATTTTTGCCAAAAGAATTAATTTAAACTAAGATGAATTTGTTTCATATATTCTTTTCATCAAACATACAAAAAATCAGTATAAATACAAAAAAATTTTTTTATATTGTATTGTAAATTTTGCTGTTTGCAGTTATTTCTGTTTTTTATTTATTTGTTTATTTTTAAACAAAACAACCAGCTTTCGATTCTGTTATCTGAAAAATACTTGAGAAGTGTAGGACCTTAAGTAAACAAGTAAAAATGCAGATTAATAATAATTGTTAGTTAAAAAAAAATGCAAAAACTTTAAATTAATTTTTTGTTTTTGCATAAATTGCAAAACAACTAGTAGGAGCTAAAAAGAATACAAACATTTTAATTAAAAAACAATCGTTTACTTATAACAGACAATAAGCGATCAATCAAACATTTAGAAAAAAATATTTAACTACCATAATTTAAATACCTTCATAGTTTTTAATAAACATTAATATATGAATATAATAAAAAGTATAGAGATGGACGAGTTGATACAGCCAATGATTTAAAAGTTAATAAAAATGTGTTTGAGTTCTATTACTAACATTAAATGCGAGTTTTTGCTTGACTTTGTTAAATGTTGATTTGTTAAAAAACGTTTGTTGTAAAACACTTAAACAATGAAATGATTTAAATAAAATTTTTTAATATATGTATGAATGATATTTATAATAAGGCAGGAGGGCTTGATTAAGTAATTATAAAATGTTTAAACGTAGAAGTAGTATAATAACATGTAATCTTGCTTATTTAATTAATAACATATGGCATAATGAACAAGTTTCAAATATTTAAAGACAAGGAGTAATTGTTTTCTGCATAAAAAAGCTTAAAAAATTGCAACAATCAGTACACAATAATACCATTATCTGTTTCTAATAAAGTATATCAACCCCACAAAATCAGTCACCATGTTGTCTAATGGGAGGATTGTATTAAATAATATCGTGCCCACCAATGTAAAAAAATTTATGTATGTGGGCTTTTCAATTACTTTTGAAAAATGATTTATCTAATAAAGTAAAATATTAAAGTTGTTTGGTTGCTGCTGCTTTTGAAAAACTTGCTCATCCAGCTTGGAGAGGAAAATCTATAAATCGAAACACAAAGATAAACACTTTCTCTTTATTAATTCACACAGATTTTTTGTACGCAGCTAAAACCTGGACTCTTACAAGGTTAACGATTATAAAGTTTAACTAATTTAAAACAAAATGTCTCATATACATTTGACACAACACCCGTTTCATATCCTTCGTATTAAGGGACTGAATAAATAAGATCAGTATTTGCCGAATTTAAAATAACCTCCATTTTAACGATTTTTCATTGTTGTAAAATTTTACTAAAATTTTATTTCTGTTTTTCTTTAATTTAACTTAATACAAATGTTTATCAACACTTTCAACTAATTTCAATAAAAAAACTCAAGTGTGATCGAAAATATCTGTATCAAGTTAAATAAAAAAATTGGGATTGAGATTTTAGCAAAATTTTACAGTTTAATATTATTTACTAATAAGAAAAAGCAGGACATAACAATAATCAGAAGTACAGTTACGTCAATAACACACGTGATAAATTTAAATACAAAAAGACACTTTAAAACAAAGTTTAAACAGTATGAAAATTGTTTAAATGTACAACAACATAAAAATAGTAATTAAAATCAAAATTAATAAAATAATAGTGTTTAATGTTTTTCCAACAACAACACTGTTGGTCGACAAACGCAATTTTTTTAAAGCGGACAGTTTTAGGCAAGCTGGGTTTACAGCCCTCAAAAAAATTAGTGGTTCAGGTTCAGGTTCAGGTTGAATACGCGAGTTGAGTAGGAGTAAAACTCCTTTTGATCCTCGGTTCTCTTTATCAAGTTTATCAGAAGATTAATAACAATGAAAATAAAATTAAATTAACATGGTTGAATATTAGGATACCAGAAGTTAGTCAGAGGTAAAGGATAAATCAAATTAAATTGGAAAGCTAATAATTGTCATATGCCTTTTTGAAAGCTGAAAGTGAGGACGCAGAGATGACGCTGCCAGGCAAATTATTCCATGGAGTGATCACTCTGTGTGAAAAGTGATGACTTCTCAATCTGGAAAAAGATCTAGGTTTAGATAATTTAAGGTTATGTCCCCTGAGTGAATTTTGGGCTAAAGTAAAAAAGGGCACATGAGAGCCGGAATTGAAAAATTGATAAGTCAGGATAACATCACCCCGGAGACGCCTATCACTTAAAGGAAATAATTTTAGGGATTTGAGCCTTTGAGGATAAGAAAGGTTCTTAAACCCATGAGGTTTTTAGTAACAGCCCTCTGTACCTTGTCTAATCTAAGTATGTTAGACTTTAGGATGGGAGATGTAACTTGAGCACAGTATTCAAGATGAGGTCTGAGGTACAGCATGTAAAGTAGGCGTAGACATTTAGGTGGGATCCTTCCAAGATTTTATGTAAAAAACTTAATGAGCCTGAAACATTTTGAAGTAGCCAAAGAGTGGTGTTCAGTAAAATTAAGCGAATAATTAAATATAACTCCTAAATCCTTAATAGATTTGGTCGATTTTATCGGCTGTGAGTTAGGAGAAAGATAAAAAACCGTGCCAGATGGTCGTCCGAAAGTAATGTGCTGACATTTATCCTTATTGAGTGGAAGCTGATTTATTAAAGACCAATTGAAGATATTAAAAATGTCCGCTTGAAGTAATTCTGGGTTAATCCCCCAGATCTTAACGTCGTCTGCATAAAGCAGAATACTAGAGTGAACGGCAGAAGGTAAATTATTTATAAAGAAAATAAATAATAGGGGCCTAAAACAGACCCTTGAGGAACCCCAGAGGAGATAGGACAAGAGTAGAAGGTATCTGCCCCTACCCGAACCTTAAAAATACGGTTGGAGAGGAAATCTTCAATCCAGGCTAGAATGGACCCTACTATCCCTACAGACTTGAGCTTTGCGATAAGAAGATTATGTGGAACTTTATCGAAAGCTTTAGCAAAATCAAAATAAATAGCATCAACAGACTGATACCTCTGAAGCAAGTTTGTGAGCTATTTGAGTAAGTAATAAGATTTGTAAGACACGACCTCTTTGGCATAAAGCCATGTTGAGCGGGACTAATAATATTAAGCTTAAAGAGATGGTCCAGTAAATGGGATCTAATAAACCTTTCCATTATTTTACTAGGTGTAGAGAAATGCTTATGGGCCTATAGCTGTTTGGTAGTGATTTACTCCCAGACTTGTGGATAGGCCTAATAAAAGCGACTTTCCATATGGAGGGTACTTGCCCAGTCTGAACCGAAATATTAAAAATATAGATTAGGGGAGAAAGAATATCCGCAAATTCTTTCAAAATCTAGGGTATATCCCATCAGCACCACAAGACATAGACTTAAGGTGCCTAAGGCAGTCTGAGACTGAGAGCTTAGAGATTGTTAGAGGTGTTATAGGTGGACACTCAGATGTAGGGAGAGACTGAGTAACTCCGGGGGTTTAAAAAACTGAGTTAAAAAATTCTTTAAACAGGTTACAACTAGAAGGACCTGATACTACCTTACCTTGTTGATCTTTAAGACGAGGGAAGGAGAAAGAGTGTCCACACGCTTATTCCTAATAAATTTGAATAGGAGTGCTTTATTAAACTTAGCTTTATTTAGAAGTTTGTGTAATGAGTTCCCTCTGTGCGCTCTAATAAGTCTAGTACATTCATTACGAGTATCTAGGTATCTATAGTAGAAGCAAGGTAGCTTTGTAGCTTTCCATAAATAGAAGGCCTTATTCCGCTTGTGAATCATTCTGGATATGGCTTTAGGAAGTCTAGGCTTAGTATGTATAGGAATTCTGAAAGGAACAAAGAGATTTAACCCTTTACTAATTACCTTGTTGAAAAAGGCATAGGCACCTTCAAGAGCATAAGTATATAAATTTTCCCAATAAGTATTTGTTAGAAAGCTTCTAAATCCCCTGCTATCAGTTTTTCTAAAATCTGGTATGGGTTTCAGTTGAAGTTCGCAAGTATTAGAGATAGGGACCAGATAATGTACTACAAAGGTCACTACAAGATGGTCACTTTTTCCAAGAGGGGGAAGGAAGGACATGGAATCGATATCTACTGAGTCATTTGAGAGTACTAGGTCAAGACAGAATGGGTTAGTTCCGATTCTATAACAAGTAGGGGAGAGTACATGCTGTTTGAGGGCATGTACGGCACAAATATCCAGAAGATTAGAGTCAAAGACATTTACTGGTATTGAAGGATTGGCCCAATTTATAAAGGGACAATTAAAGTCTTCCATGACTACGAAGTGTTTAAACGGCAGAGAGAGGACATGTCGGAGTTCCTTTTTCAGTTTAGTGTTAAAGTGATGATTAAGATTAGGGGGCCGGTACAACAGAGAGAATAGAGTTTTAGTGTTTAAACCCCCACTACTAAGTGAAGAAACTCATATTCGGCTATATGGGTAGAAGGAACTGTGATAGTCGAGTAGGTTACTCCGTCCTTAACGTAAAATAAACACCCCCATATTTACCTCGATGGGAATCTCGTCTCACTACACTATACCCATCCATGTAGAGTTCAGACTCAAGTACATCTTCTGATAACCATGACTCAGTACTGCCAAACAAATGTGGAGGCGAGGGGGAGATAGAAGGAGATGAACTTCCTCTAGTTTATTGTTAAGGCTCAAAGCATTCGTAAAATACACCTTCAAAACCGAGAGAGAGGTAATAGTGGGGAGAGTTGCCTTAACCTGTGGAGGATTGGGAGGCGGTGAGAACTCCGGGGTGCGATCCGAAAATCCTGATTATCAATGTCAATATCCGGCCTAAGAGCTGTGAGTTTCACTATAGGATAGGCGTAAATTGGGGGAATAGGGGAGCCTGGAGAGTCTAGTTAAGCGGTCAGACAAAGGTAAATCTTTCGTAACTTTAATCCCTTTAAAATGTGCCCTCACCCTAGTCCAATTTTTGAAGTACAGTTTCACTGTCTTCAGATGATGCGCAAGAGACCAGGATAGGTGGAGCAGTATGTTGGCGCTTACAGGAAAGTCTGCCAATTAGGAAATTGTCCGCCTCAGGATGACATTTCTTAACTATGTCAAAAACAAGTTCTTTGTAGTTGGTGATGTCAAGGCTAATTCTCCTATCAACAAGATTACGCTCACGTTTTATGCTGTTTACATAGTTTTTCGTTCCTTCTAAGATTTCTTCTTGGGACAGTTTGAGGACAGTATTTGATACTGTAGACAAGGAGCTAAAACTAGAAACTTGAGATTTGAGAAAGGCAATATTTTGGGATAGGGAGACAGACCAGTTTAGATAAGGAGGAATTGACAAAGTCAAATTTGGAAGAAGAGTCAGAGACCTTGTCGACTAGATCGAAAAAATTTTAGTAACAGAGGTAATCTTGGTGTCTTTAGTTCATTAATTCTAGAGGACAGGGTATTATAATCCCTGACTAAATGTAATATTTTGTCTAATTTTCTATAACTATGAACGGTGTCAGAAGGTAGTGCCTGCAACTCCGTTTCACATCTGCAGTCCATGCATTTATAATCCAGAGGACTATTTGCAAGTTGCGAGTAGTGCACCAAAAACAGTCCGGAACACGCCTCGTGAAACCAATTATTGCAGGTGGCGCAGAAAATACCAACCTTCACGGACTTTTTGCACCGTTGAAGACCAGAGCTGGACGAATTAAAGAAAACCATATCTAAAGAACTATACTAAAAGACAAAAACAAAATAAAAGTTTAAAAACAGGTACTATTACTGGGGAAAGACCAGCAATATTCTTTTGATGGAGAATTAAAATAAAAATAGTGTTAAAGCACGATGCCCAAAGCAAAACGCACAATAACACAACAAAAACGCGACACTTAAAAAAAACGCACAGATAAACACCAAAAACCACGTACACAAAAAAGGTTAAAAAATTGACCCAAAAATGAAAAATAAAAACAAAAACGCGAGCACGTAACAATTAGCAACAATAAAAGCGGCTACTTTTGATCCACACGTCACGCAAGCGTATCGTACAGATTCAAAAGTGGTTAAAATTTTTAAAAAATAATCTAAATTAATTTGTTATTTGTTACTGTTTTTGTGCAAAAACAAATTTTAGCAGTTTAAAATAATGTAAAGTACTTAATATTTACTTAATATTTACTTTAAAATATTTATTTAAAAATGTCGAGTTGGTCAAAAGAGCTACTTCTATGAAAACGAAATTACTAAATGCAATTGACGCATTTTTTATTAATTAATAAATTATTAATTTATGTGCTTAAAAATACATTTAAAAATACATTTCATTACCTTAGGTTTATGTTTCTATAACACAAAATTTAACGTTGTTGTAACCTTGTAATAAAAATTTTAATGTAAATGTAAGAAAATAATTTATGTTAAAAAATTAATTAATTAAACAATTTTAATATTTATTTTTAAAATAAAAATGTTTAAAAATGTGTTTATACTCAGAAGTTACCATAATACTCACGAGGTGAGGCGCATGTCACGGTACACGTTAAATGAAGCGTTATTCATATTTCTCTCTTTTTTTGAGGATTATTGCAGTGTTTTTGCATTGTAATACAAAATTTATTTTATTATTACTTTTGTGTAATTATTCTTTTTTGCTCGTTTTTTATAATTATTAACTGTTTCACTATGTACCTTGATTTTGTCTTAACTTAAAATTTTTCTATGACAAATCCCTCTTTACCTCACCATTTATTTCGTATTTCTTCCTGAAATTTGAGACAATTTGAGATCTGAATACTAAAAGGCGTTTTAGCTTACTTAATTAATAAAAAATCCCAAAAAACAGTAAGTTACACTTTAAGTGTAGATTATTGCAGTGTTTTTGCATTGTAATACGAAACTTGTTTTACTGTTACTCTTGTATTTTTATTATTTTTGATTTTCCTGAGTAACTAAGATTTAAAAATAATTCAAAAATCGACTTTTACTTTAAAATATTAATTTGTTGTTAAATTTGGGTTAAAAATTAATATTTACATAAAAATTTAAATAAAAAATGCAGCATCTCTTGTTAAAACGATCTAAAAATTACATTAATATTTTTAATAACTTTTTGATATTTTCTTAAAATAGTTAAAAACTTATATCTTGTTTGTTAAAAAACTTATTGTGTAGCATAAAAACAATTAAATACAGCATTTTTTAAATTGTACCCGGATGGCCTAGCGGTACAACGCTCGAATTTGGACCTCGGTGGGCATCGGGGTTCGAATCCCACCACCGGCACTAAAATCCCGGCCCACATTCGGCTTCTCTAAAATGTCCACTGCTGAAAGATGTTTCTCGTAAAACATTCAAAGTAGCAAACATAAAATAAAAAGTAAAATATAATTAACACAAAGTTAATTATTTCCTACTTAAGAGCAGAAAATATAATATGTATTAACTTCTTAATTACAAAAAGTTTAGTTAATTTTTTATTACAAAAATAAAAACACCGAAATTATGTTTTGTAATAGTAAAATAAAACTGTTTTTAATATTAATTAATTTTTTGTAATTGATTAAACAGACTTAAAATGATTGATACATTGCATAATAAACAAAGTTACTGTATATGAAGATTATTGTACAAACTTACATACGGTTAAAAATAATATTTGTTACCAAAAAAATTAGATTATATATTATATTATTATACGAAACCCTTTTGCTTTAAAAATAAGCATGGGGTAATAAGACAATAATTACACCAAAACAACAACAACAAAGTCTTATTGGCATTGAAGATTTTGCAAATCGAAGATTGAGCTTCCTTTAAGGCTTTCACTCAACCCTACCTGTGTAACTCTGTCATCCAGATACGTGCGATCACTTTTTTGCCGTTGTTTGCCAGAATGGCGTCCTCTTATTGTTTCCGTAGAAGTATAATTTTTTACAGAAACCAGGTTGCTAACCTTGCGCTCAAACCCTCCTCCTTTATCCAGGCTTGGGACTGGCTAGATTGAATCATTTCTAATCCAAACTAGCCCGAGTTAATATTAGATTGGTTTTATAAAAATAACCTTTGTTTAAAAAATTATATTAATGAATTTTAACAGTGTTATTTTTTTTCTTAAAATATATCAATATTTTTAAAGCCAAAATGTAATTTACTTATACCACTGTCACAATTGTTTATAAAAATAATAATTTGTGTTATAATTTTACAAAATTAATTGCAATTGTATTTAAATTTATTTTTCTTTACATAAAAAACTTAATTTAACCATAACACGGGCTAAAATAAAAATAATTATATATTTGAAAATCGCTATTTAATAATTCCAATATTAATAATATTTCTTATTTTATTTTATAATAAAACTTAACATGTATAAGCATATTTAAGTTTTAAAAATATTTGTCTAAATTAAATTTTTGTTAAATTTAGATTAGATAAAACTATATTAGCATTTTAGCCAAGAACATACCAAAATACCTTAGCCGAGTGGTTACAGACAAAAACCATCTCATTTATTATCTGATATTTTGTTGTCAATTATACATAAAACAATTTATTAACCCTAAAAATTAGATGAGTTTTGCGTTTTTTTTTCATATCTGACGTCATATTTTATGTTAATAATTTTATTCCATCTTAGATTATGAACCAGTTAATGTTTTATGTTACAAAATTATATTTGTATTTTAATTATTACATCATATAGTACATTTTATAATTAAAGTGACGTCATTTTTGTATGTTATATGATTACTACAAATGTTTTAGTTAAATAACTATGTTTTTAACAATAATTAGCTTAAAAGTTGTACAGCAAAAGATGTACATTTTTTGAGATACTTTAGATAATCAAAAAGGGCAGAATGTATCTCCAGTGAGATATTAAGGTTTAATGTATTAAAATAATAATAATAATAATAACATTAAACTTAAGTATAAGACATGCTTTTATCAATACGTCTGCTTCTCTACAAGATAGTAAGCAAGAAAACTTCTCTTTTGTTTTGATGTAATTTGATCTAACCCTTAATTAATTGCATTCTATATCTACCTCCATTAAAAAGGATTAATCACTTTCTTCTCTCTTTTAAAGCGTACTATCCCTTTGTCGCAGCTTGTAAGCTATATATATATATATATATATATATATATGATTTTCATAAGGCTGTTCAGTGAATTGACTCCAATTTACCGGCTACGTAGCCTGGTTTACTAAATGCGAGATGGAAGCGATTTGATATAACAAGCGGCGTCGCTTGTCGTCAAAGATTGCGTGAATTTGCCTAGTCGTACTTTCTCCCCAACACCTTACGTCTGTACTGATTACGTGGAGTAACGAATAAGAGCGCAAAGACTGGACGGGAAATGTTTATTGCCAAAGCCTACAGGATCCGATCGTGGGATAACAAACGGAAACCAAAATGGAATCGACTGGAAGTTGAATGGAAAGAAGAAACGGAAGTCATCAACGGTGTGGAAACGGTTGTTTTTATAGCCGTTCCCACTGGTATGTACCGTCGACGCATTCAAACAAAAATTGTAAATATTCGAAGAATATTAATATCCAAAAATAAAATGCTAATTTTTGATAAAATGAAATAATATTGTTTATTATTTGCTACTTCGAATTATCATCGTCGATTTTCACCGCTACAGCTGTCTTTGACAAGATAAAAACGTTTTAGATAAAACCAAATGAAAGTTAGAACAATTTGTAGATATTTAAGTAGTATATATTCTTACATTGTATCAATAATCAAGATTTGTACGTCGCGCTTAAAAATTTAAACTTTTAAAATATTCTTTCTTCGTTATTCAACACTTTTAATAAGTAATAGAAATTCAGATATTTATATATGGAAAACGACGTATTAATACTTGGAATCATGTTGTAAGTGCAAGTAGGAAGCTAAAAAGGAGCTAAGTTGCATAGATTACTTAATATTGCGAAAAACGATAATACGGTACTGTTTAAATTTATCAAAAGTAAGCAATTAACTGCTATCTCTTTTCACTAATTAAAAGGCATAGAATGTTTATTCCTCACTATGTTTTAGACTTTTGAAGATGGTTTAGCAGTACAGTGTTCGAATTTGGACCTTGGTGGGCATCGGGGTTTGAATCCCACCACTGGCACTAAAATGCGGGCCCACGTTCGGCTTCACTAAACAATGTCCACTGCTGAAAAGATGCTTCTTGAAAAACATTCAGAGTAGCAAACATAAAACATAAAATACATTTGTTTAATCTAGTGTTAATATCTCCGAGTTTTATTCGGTATACAATAACATTAGTATTCGTGCCGGGGTGGTCTAGCGGTACAGCGCTCGAATTCGGACCTCAATGGACATGGGTTCGAATCCCATCGCCGGTACTAAAATGCGGGCCCACGTTTGGTTTTGCCAATTGTCCACTGCTGAAAGATGTTTCTCGTAAAACATTCAAAGTAGAAAACATAAAATAAAATAAATAAATATATATATATATATATCAAACACCTAATAAAGACACAGTCTGTTTTTTGTCAATCTGATGGCTTATATTCGACAGTCGTACAGTCGTCTTGCTTCAGTCACAACGTACCTCTTAGATTGATCCTTGGAAAGTGGGACATTTGGCACACAATAGCCAAACAAAGTATCACATTTAATGCCAGCGGCGGTAAGATTCAAATCATTATTGAAGAAAATAAAAATTTATCAAAAATTCGTTACACGTTTTATTTTCTAACGCTTTTGTCGACTCCAAAACATTTCATTTTGGTTGGTGACGTGGTCACCTCTTCATTAGTTCCCATATTTATACGACATGTAGAACGATCGATTTCGATGGCTTGACAAGCGTAGACAAACGTGGAAGAATAACAAAGTTTCTTGGCTGGTAGACGGCATTCTTGTGACGTCGCCACTGTTTGCAAAGATTGACGAGGCCGCCTGATTTTTTGTCAGGGTTATCTCCCTCAGCCCGAGAACTACATATGGTATACGTATACCTTTAGATACCTTTTAAGTATTCTGGGTGTATGTTCGCACCCACCCGCCGTAGCGGAAACAATTGATTTGAATAAAATTTAAATCATTTTTTTGTTTCACTTCGATATTAGACATTTGGTATAAATACACATATTGGATGCAAATAAAATTGTTAAAAAACGTGCAGCAAATCTCCAATCAAACTAAACGTTGGCCTACATTTTAAATTAAGCAAATTGTGTATGTAAATGGATTCATTGCAAACTTATAAATAGTTGGATGACGTTTTATCATGTGATCAACATGCTAAAAATATAAAAATGTATGAAATGAATACATTAAAGTGAATAAGTTGAATTTTGAAATAAAAAGTATTACCAATAAATAAGTAAAAATAAAAATGCAAAATAAAACTTGAATTTAAAAGATTTTAATTTATTACAACTATTTTATTTACAAGTCTATTTTTTTTTCTATTCAATATTCATTTTGTTTCAGTTGAAATAATTAAGTTTTAGAAAAAACGAAATTTGTTTATTTATCTTTACCCATTTGTATAGAGTCATTAGTTTCAGGTTGTTGGTACTTCTTTATTATTTCTATTTTTGTACAGCATAGTAAACGATCGATTCCAGTGGTTTGATAATCGTAGACAGCATCCTTGTAACAACGCCACTGTTCCTAACTATTGATAAAGTCACTTAATCTTTTGTTAGAATTAGTTCAACGGCTATATATAGCATACGCATATACCTTAAAATACATTTCAAATTTCCTGGGTGCATGTTTGCACTCATCATCCCAAAACGGAAGTCCAGTTGCACTCCTGTTCACTTGGTCCATGGTGTGTTATTCTTGGTGCTGGGGTGTACCTAATCCGTGATTCACAACGTGAAGTTTTATTACCACCATTGGAAATTAATACTTTATAATACACATTACTTAAATTATCAGAATCATTAGTATTCTGTGCATGTAAATGATAGCAACTAGTGCGCCTATTCAATTTCACCGGTAATTGTACTATTGTCCTTATATTTAAAAAATAAAATTATCTTATAGTGACAGTTAGCAATATTATTATTGGCAATTACAACTTTATAAGTATAACCCATATCCTAACAATTATTAACAGTTCATGCAGATAGTGTAAAGTATTCGTTTATTATTATTATTATTATTATTATTCAAATATGCACATTAAGGCATTTCAAAAATAAACTGAATTAATAATTCCTTATAATAATTACAAATATAAATAACAGAACAGTTACTAATAGAACAATAAGTACAATTAAAAAAAACACAGGCCAAATATAAATTATTCTATACAAATAACTGACAAGTTCTGGAGAAGCAACGATTGTTTTTTTGTAATACATAAGTGGCAAAATTGTATCTTTGACATATTTCAACTTTTTGTAATTTCTATTTTGACGCACGTCTGCGTTGAGTTGCAAATAATGATCCGATCGCAGCAGAGTCGACGTTTTGAAGTCGACAATGAATGAATTTTCAAAATGTTCTTCCGTATTCAAACCGTCGACGGTGTTCGAGTAGTTGGAATGGGCCTACAACAATAATACGGTTGCAAGGTAGAAGCAAAAAAATTAAAAATGTGTTGTACCGAATAGTTTTCAATTTGCATCGTAGTTAGATGTGTCGTACAAAGAGGGGTAGATGAAAATTATAATTTTTCAATAATTGGTGTTATTTACACGAATCTGTGCAAAATGAAAGCGTTTACTTTTTGGATTAATCATTTTTTAAAAAAGATGGAAGCTGATAATGTTAACTTATGATACTATTTTTAATGATTTAGATAAAATAAGATTAGATTCATTCGTGTTTAAACATAAGACATACAGTTTAGTAAAGGAAACGTAAAATACACAGAAAATACTTAGTTATTTATGTAGAAATATTTCTACATAACATATTCACGTATGTTGATTAAGTTGTAATTCATGCAATAATATTTAAAAACCATTACATACTGTAAAGGTATTAGTAGCATTATTATTACAATAAAATATACCCTTTAATAAATACACACTATATATTATCCCAAGAATAGTGTACAAAAATACTAAGCATAGTTAAGTTATCGGGTTGTCCCTGCCTACCTAAGTACAACTATTATTATTATTATTATTATTATTGTTATTTTTATTATTATTATTACTATTATAATTATAATTACTATTATTATTACCATAAGTATGAACATTATTATTATTGTTATTACTATTATAATTATGATTGCTATTATTCTTCCAAACAAAAAATAATAGAAGACGTAAACTGTAGGAGATGAATTCATTTCGTATATATATCTTAAGTCACAAACATATAAAGATATATATATATATATATATATATATATATATATAATTATATGATGCAATTAACTTAACTTTTATAACTATACATACACATAATTACATCATATAATTTTATGTATATATATACTGATTCGTTATATGTTTGTAACTCAAGAGAATATATAAATGAATTCATCTCACAGTTTACGTCTTCTATTATTTTTGTTTGGAATTATAAAGGGAACTCAATGCTATGATAGTAATAATAATAATAATTATTATTGTTGTTGTTATTATCATTATTACTATTATTATTATTATTATTATTATTATTATTATTATTATTTATTATTATTATTATTATTATTATTATTATTATTATTATTATTATTATTATTATTATTATTATTATTATTATTATTATTATTATTATTATAGTAATAATTATAATTATTATTATTATTATTATTATTATTATTATTATTATTATTATTATTATTATTATTATTATTATTATTATTATTATTATTATTATTATTATTATTATTATTATTATTATTATTATTATTATTATTATTATTATTATTATTATTATTATTATTATTATTATTATTATTATTATTATTATTATTATTATTATTATTATTTATTATTATTATTATTATTATTATTATTATTATTATTATTATTATTATTATTATTATTATTATTATTATTATTATTATTATTATTATTATTATTATTATTATTATTATTATTATTATTATTATTATTATTATTATTATTATTATTATTATTATTATTATTATTATTATTATTATTATTATTATTATTATTATTATTATTATTATTATTATTATTATTATTATTATTATTATTATTATTATTATTATTATTATTATTATTATTATTATTATTATTATTATTATTATTATTATTATTATTATTATTATTATTATTATTGTCATTATTATTATTATTATTATGGCTATTGGCCTAGATACACCAGTAGAAGCAGCTTTCAGCACACAAAAACACGTACAATTATGAAATACAATACAATTAGTAGTATGTAACATCAGTAAAGAAATAAAATAAGATTAAACAATGTAGTTTAATGTACTCAAAAATTAACGAATTTTCAAAAGTCATGTGCACTGTGACATGCATGAAGGGACATGGTGTGACTTTGCAACTATGCTATAGTTAATAGTAAATAACTCATGTGCGAGCACGAGTAATAATAATCTGAATGAAGAATAATGAACAGATGTAGTAAATGGTTACAAAATGGAATGGGCAGATTACGGACAACAGTAATGGCACTTGTTTGTCCTAGTTCAATAAAGTGGTATCCTTTCGTTGTTGCTTTAGCAATAATGTTTTTTAGAGGCTAATCTTTCTTTTTAGGATTGGCTACAATATATTGTTTAAATAGCTTATAGGAAACCTATTTCAGTATGCAGACGTTTCGACAAACCCACTCGTTATTAGTGTAGTGGTAATGGAACTCGATCCCATATCCATCACCCTGATATAACTGTTTGGTTGGGCAGCATTGCAAAATGTTTAAATTTAAAATTCAATTTCAAATAATTATTGATTAGATGTCTAATGCTACTAAATGTATTTTTTACTATTATTTTTGGGTGTCAACTTGTCAACACTGAAAAAGCCATTAGGCATTTACAATCTGTGAAACGTTCAAATAAGGATGAAACAGCTGTACAGTGCTCCTGCTTAACTGAAACCAAGTGGATTTATTATTCTAATCTAATAAAAAAACTTATAAAAAACCGGGGTGGTCTAGCGGTACAGCACTCGATTCGGACCTCGGTGGACATGGGGTTCGAATCCCATCGCCGGCACTAAAATGCGGGCCCACGTTTGGCTTCGCTAATTGTCCACTGCTGAAAGATGTTTCTCGTGCAAACATTCAAAGTAGCAAACATAAAATAAAAAAATATTAATAATAAATTTATAAAAATATATTAATATATAAATTTATATATATATATATATATATATATAAAGTGAAGAGTTCTTTCACTTGCTAAACCGGTAGTAACGTAGCAACATTTGAGGATACTGGGCAATTAGAATTAATCAGATTCACTATAATTAATAGATTTACAGGATCAAGTTTAACCACCCGTAGCACAGTCGTTAAAGGCACTTGCCTGATACCAGATAGGGCCTGTGTTCAAATTCATGTGTGTTTAAAACTTAAAATATATGCACTGCTGATAATTCTAAATAAGGATGAAATAGCTGGAATGAAACGAGATCAAAAGAAAGCGGCATTTCTAAGCTTCCAATTTATGAAAGCAATGCTGTATGCAGCCGTCTGATAGAAAATTGGATAGTTTATTGGCCACATGAATGCTTCTATTAAGTTTGCAGTACTTTCGTACATTTCCACACATTCGCACAAGAGTTTGTTTGAACAGAAAACGGAGCTAGATCATCGTTTAAAGGCGAAGAGTCATGTGAAGAGCGCTGTATCAGAATAATACAGAACCATGGTTATCAGGGTTAGACCAGATAGGACAAAAGTTCAAGTTTACGAATGATTCTAAATAAGGATGAAATAAGCTGGAATGAAACGAGATCAAAAGAAAGCGGCATTTCTAAGCTTCCAATTTATGAAAGCAATGCTGTATGCTAAAGCCGTCTGATAGAAAATTGGATAGTTTGTGGCCACATGAATGCTTCTATTAAGTTTGCAGTACATTTCACACATTCGCACAAGAGTTTGTTTGAACAGAAAACGGAGCTAGATCATCGTTTAAAGGCGAAGAGTCATGTGAAGAGCGCTGTATCAGAATAATATAGAACCATGGTTATCAGGGTTAGACCAGATAGGACGAAAGTTCAAGTTTACGAATGATTCTAAGGATGAAATAGCTGGTCAGTGCTCCTGGTTATTTATTATTATTCAAGTAAATCTAACAAATCTAATAAAATCTCTTGAAAACCCTTTAATAAAGAAACGTTTAATAATTACTTCAACATAATTGCAATGTAATTTTATTTCTTATATTTTTTTATTGAAGTTACGCTTAGCTAAAGCACTACATGCGTAGCTAAATGGCTACAGATTTGGGTCTCATTACCAGCGTTAGATGCTAGTCTTTACTTGGGTACTTGTTAAAAAATGCTTCCAGTAAAATGTTTAAATTAACTAAATCAACTTGTAGTATCTTTAAGTTCAATTTTGTTTTGTGCTGTTTAATTGATTTGGCGCCGGGTTCAGAGAGATTATGAATGCCCTGACCCCGGGTTAAAGCTCGCGACGATCCCTAATCGGGAGATTTGACGGCATTTGCTAGTTTTGTGTCGGGGTGGTTTAGCGGTACAGCACTCGACCTGAATCTCGATGGACATGGAGGTTCGGATCTTACCACCGGCCCACTAAAATGCGGCCTTTTCTAAAATGTCCACTGCTGAAAAGTATTCAAAGTAGCAAACATAAATAAAAAAATAAAATAAACCCAAAGAGCGTTGTAAACAATATTATTGTAATTTTTTAGCCAATTATTAAACGAATGTTTTGATCTTTAATAATATGAAGCGTTTAAGTAGAAATTCACACAAATAAAAAAAACCTTTTAGTTGTTTTAATATGATAGATGTCCTTCATTCATTCATTTGGTTGGTGACGTGGTCACCTCTTCCTTATTTTCCATATTTATACGACATGTAGAAGATCGATTTCGATGGCTTGACAAGCGTAGACAAACGTGGAAGAATAACAAAGCTTCTTGGCTGGTAGGACGGCATCCTTGTGACGTCGCCACTGTTCGCAAAGATTGACAAGACCGCCTGATTTTTTTGTCAGGGTTATCTCCCTTAGCCCAAGGGCTACATATGGTATACGTATACCTTTAGATACCTTTTAAGTATCCTGGGTGTATGTTCGCACCCACCCGCCGTAGCGGAAGCCCAGTTATACCGCTGTGCACTCGGACCCTGCTGTTATTAGTCTAGATGCCTATAGGCACCTAGTCCAGGATGCACCACGTGGAGGACTAACAGTCAGGAATATCACCACTATTGAAAATTGAGACTTTATAAGCATTACTCAAATCCTCAGGATCATTAGCATCCCATGATAGATGTTTTTGGTATCAAATTCTGCAGGAATCAAATATTCTATCTTATTGAATGATATTGTTAATAAACACTTTAAATCCTGTATACAATTAACATCAAGGATTGAAAGTAATAACACTCATCTACTACATAAAGCTTTAAACAAATTTAAAGCTTTTGGATAAACCTACCTGCACATGAAAGCCAAAACTAATCAATACAAAAACTCAAATCTTCCATATTTATCCAGAATATTAACCAATCCAGAATCAAACAAAATTGAACTGCTAACAAACCTATCAAAGTAGGAATTATTCCACCCACGCATTTATTTGAACTAATTTGGATATCCTACAGCTTAATGTAACTGTACCTTATTCAGAATATAGTAATTTTGAATTTTTAAAAATCACATGTTTACTGTATTGACTATATTTATATTCATTACATACGACATTCTATTTCATTTTTTGTTCCCATTATTTGTACTACTACTTTTAAAATTTTTGTTGTTATCATTTCTTTAAAATTGATTGTGAAAATGTATTTTTACGCTTAATGATAATAATAATAATAAATAATAATAATAATAATAATAATAATAATAATAATAATAATAATAATAATAATAATAATAATAATAATAGTAATAATAAATAATAAAAATCATAATCATAATCATAATAATAATAATAAGTAATAATAATAATAATAAATAATAATAATAATAATAATAATAATAATAATAATAATAATAATAAATAATAAAAATTATAATCATAATCATAATAATAATAATAAGTAATAATAATAATAATAAATAATAATAATAATAATAATAATAATAACAATAAATAATAATAATAATAATAATAATAATATTGTCAGTCATTAAATTCAAAATGTTGTTTACTATAGTTATAACTAGACAACTTGGTTACGTTTGCATGATCAGTGGTGTTAAAATCTAATCGCCGTTTTAATCATCTACATGGAATACAGTATTTAAAAACGTGGATAACTCGGTTTCTTGATTATCTAAGCTGAATATTGTGATGCAAAGTTACATTTACTTTTGTTCGGTTTTTATCTTCCCAATGTAGACACTCTTTTCTATTGATACTGCTTAAATTTTTTACAGGAAACATTTTTTACTCTCAAAATAGAACGGCGATACTAGTGCTCACCCAAATTCGAATCAAGCGCTGTACCACTGGACCACGCCGACAATAAATGCTTATCTATTGTATTTTTATTTGTCTTTACTACGTTGAATGTTTTGACGAGAAAAGCGTGTCTTTCAGCAGTGGATATACTTTAGCCAAGCCAAACGTGGACCCGCATTGAGTGGGATTCAAACCACGGAGGTCCAAATCGAGCGCTTTAGTGTTTGACCACTTGGACAATTTGTTCTAGTAAAACAATAAAACAACGAAACCAACAATATCAATTGTCAACATTTTTGATTTTCGGATTTAAATTGAACAGTTTATAGTAATCACCTCTTTTTAATTATTTCCAATTTTGTAAAACATATTGCATAACCTTTACCGTTTTTATTAGAACAAGGTATGAAAGTAATACTCAAAACAACTCGACCATTTATTTCACGGTACATCACTCTTACTAAATAACCACTGTTATGTGCCGGGGTGGTCTAGCGGTACAGCGCTCGAATTTGGACTTTGGTGGGCATGGGTTCGAATCCCACCACCGGCACTAAAATGCGGACCCACGTTTGGCTTTGCTATATGTCCATTGCTGAAAAATGTTTCTTGTAAAACATAAAATAAAATAAAAACATGTACACATATAAAATAGATAATAAAAGTTATGTATTTTTGCTATTTTAAGTAACATTCATTGATTTCGAAAATTTTCTGAAGGTGTTAAGTGTAGAGGTTCCTACGTATTTTACCCCACTTATTTGAAAAAACATTTAATTATATGAAGCACATCTAAATTGTACTAAAATATTTATTAAACATTGTCTTAACGGTATAAGTAAAATATTTTATAAAAAGTAATATTTTATTTTTTATTTTATGTCTTCTACTTTGAATGTTTTGTGGGAAATATCTTTCAGCAGTAGACATTTTAACCAGGCCGAATGTGAGCCTGCATTTTAGTGCCGATGGTAGGATTCGAACCCGTGTTCACACAGGTCCAAATCAAGCGTTGTACCGCTAGACCACCCCGGCACAAACAAGGAAGTACCGTGAGGACTCTCTACTGACAAAACCTGTGCGTCCGAGCAAACCCCATTAGGGATCGTAGCGAGCTTCAACCCGCCGAGCTCCACCCAGGGTCAGAGCATTCGTGATCACCCGACTTCAGGTAAGTTGTGGAATATTGTGAAATTTTATTTTGCATTACGTTTTTAATTTTCTTAATTGAACACGTTTATATCTCAAACATTGTATTTCAAAATTATTTTAAAAACTTTTAATTATATCAAGGCTTGTGTTATCTGGAGGCAATTGTATAAATATAACGTTTATCTTATTTAGGAATTTTGTAATTTATATGACTACAAATACATTAATTTCGTAAGTATAATAGAATATATGTTATTGTTTTTAAAAATATAGACTAGAGCCTTGTTTTTATTAATTGTTCAACGCTATAAATCAATATGTTGAAGTCCAGTATTAAACATTAAACAATTTCAAAAAATTCTCGAAATCAATGAATTTTACTTAAAATAACAAAATTATCTATTTTATATGTGTACATGTTTTTATTTTATTTTTTACTTTGAATGTTTTACAACAAATATCTTTCAGCAGTGGACGTTTTAGTGTGCCGGCGGTGGAATTTGACCTTCGATGTCCACACAGGTTCAAATCGAGCACTGTATCACTAGACCACCGCGGCATATAAATTATATAATATAAATTATTTTTAAGCAACTAATTTGCCTGTTTTTTTAATTTTTTTAAATATCAATATTTTTGTTTTTGTCCTAAATTAGAATTTTATAATGATATTGGTATAAAATATTTTACTTATACCGTTAAGACAATGTTTAATAAATATTTTAGTACAA